>APFE031068034.1:91245-146253 GCA_000404065.3 Pinus taeda | reverse complement strand
AAAAAAAAATTGAAACTCCAATGACCAAATAAAAGATGCAATGTTTGTAGTTAATTGTCTTCTGTCACCATATATGAATGCACTCGCAGGTCATGCACTGCGCACGGTGCTTCCTTCTAGGAATCAACTAACACCATACAATATAATAACATTCAACTTAAATTTGAATTTAAAAGTTGATTCCGAAAACCTGTGGAGTAAATAGAACTTTCAACACAAGTAAACACAACTTCAAATCGTACCCATCTGGGGTTGAGCGAATTTCATTTCTCAGACAGCAAATTCGTACCCATCCGGGGTTGAGCGAATTTCATTTCTTAGACATGAGGAATGTTCGAACAGCGAACATAGTGACACACGGTACCAGAAGCCGTGACACAGAGGCAGAAATTAATAAAATAACACTCACGCAGGCAGATTAATTTACTAAAATAACACTCACGAATGTTCGAACAGCGAAATAACACTCACGCAGGCAGATTCTCCCTTCACGCAGCAATGTGCTCGCCTTCACGCAGAGCCTCCACACTAACTTGGCTCTGATACCAAATTAAAACATAAAACTACAACAAATAGACAGGCAGATAGACAGGCATAAACACCAGCAAACGTGAGACAAAGCTCACACAATCTTCATTACTCCATTTGCTCAATTACATCACACTTATATAGGAAACTCACAACTAATTCTGGCAACCAATTCCTAACCACTCACAACTAATTCTGGCAACCAATTCCTAACTAATTCTATTTCTGCATTATTCTCACACATACTTCATTTGGAGTTAAACATGATTCAACATGAAATAGCAGTTCCGGAGAAATAGATAAACATAGGATGCCGAAGGCCTCGTCCATGCGATTGAAATATCTTGATTTCTCTATTGTCCATGTTGGTTCAACTTCCGTTTCCATGGTTATTCGAAATAAGCCTCTACTTCTGAGATGAAGTTGAATCTTTGGCTTCCATTCGAAATAATTATATGGAGTGAGAATTGTCGATTGTGGAAACTCCAATTGAGACTCCATTCTTTGTTGTTGCTTCAATCTTCTGAACCTGCAAATAAAATTGCTTGTGCACTGATTACAAATCCCTGTTTCTTGTGCACTGATTACAAATCCATGTGCTCTGATACCATGAAAGATTTTTGAGATCCACAGATCTAGATCTTCAAAACAATAAATAAGCTTGCAAGAGAAGGAAGGAAGTGAACAAGAATAGAGAAAAGAATGAAAAATTTTCATTGATTCTACAATATTGGTTTAGAATAAATACATAAAAGCAACTAAGTTAAGCTTAGTTGTACATGCAATAACTAAAGCTAACTAAAGCTAAGTGTGCTTTATCTTATGTTAATGTGTACATGTGGCACATGCAAGCAATAAGTTAACTAGAGCTAATCTAGGTGCATGTACACCAACACAGCTAGTCTAAGTGCATTACACCAACACAGCTAGTCTAAGTGCATGTACACCAACAATAAGAAAGTGTTAACGAGCCTAGAGAAGGATAGAAAACAAAAACTTGGGATCCAAGCATGCATAATTTGCATCCTGAAGAGTAGAAAAGTTTTGGATCGTTCGCGTCTACTAATTGAATGTATTGAAGAACTCAAAAGCATCTTCAAACCGGACGTCAAAGCCATCGAAAACGGTATCCAATCTTTAATTTCCACAGACTACTTGGAACTTGACAAGGAAAATCCTCATAACTTGAAATATGTTGCTTAAATATAGCTGCTGTATGAGCAGCATTCTCTGTAATGCTTTTCTTTGGAGACTCACAATTCTTTTCATTTTCCATTCATACCTATCACATTCACAGTGACAGATTTATCACATTCAAGTGGCAGATTTAGATTCAGTGCACTGCATTCTTTATTGTAATTCTCTTTTCTCAAACATTTTTCCTTCTTTATGGAAGAAAATTTATATATTATGTGTGACACGTTTGATGTCACATGACACATCGACTTATAACTCTTCGTTGATGATTAAAATTATTTACACATTTCCCTCACCTGCAAATTGAAATGTTTTACAGACTTATTGGTTAAATTATTCCATAAAGAGGCTCTTTTTATAGCTAAACATGCAATCATTTTGTGCTTAATATGAAAATGTGGAAAGATCATTGGTTTTGCCTTAAGTGAATATCCGTTAGGTTTCCTACACACACTTGCGTATAAAATTTAAAAAAATTATAATATTCTTTTAATAAGGTTCTTTAATTAAGATAACTCAAAATAAACTAAACATTTTTATACTCTATCATTATATTCTTATTATAAGAAAATATACCATCCTCATTATACATATCAACATTTTCATTTCATTTTTTATATCTATGTTGAAATTAGTGTATTTCCTGCTTAGAAAGATAACTTTGGCCATTACATCAAATTGAATCAATGCACCCTAGTTACAAAAAAATATAATATCTTCATTTATATAATCTTATTATGTAGAAATTTGAGATAGTGCACCTAACTCATAGAATACATGGAGTCACCCTCTCTGCTAGCCATGACCATGGTTATGTACATTATACACAAATGGACTAGACACAAGGTAACAGGACCCCTTTTAAAGTATGCACAGTGAGCTATTAAGAGGGCAGGTTGTGGGTTCACCATTTGCTCATAAAGTTTTTTTTGTGTTGTTAACCATGGTTGCAAGGTATAATCAACAAGTAAAACAAAGTCCATAAGATGATTTATCGATTTACACAAAGAGATACACTTGGCTAAGGTGAACTCGTGACGTAGTCATGGTCCAAGGGTGTAAACTAAGAGTGAAATTATGACCCAAAACCAATGTCATAGGAATAAGAAGGATTATGCTCTAAGTAGCAAGCTAAACTTGTGGAACTTACATTGCCATTTACGTGGTCGTGGACAATATTGAAAATATTTAGGACAATGGGTCATTGTGTGTCTGCGTCCATTACATGTATCTTTCTTTGGAAACCATATAAATCTTACCCAAGTCATGTTTGAGAAGATTCTAAACCAGGGTGACTTGGAGGCCAAAGCATGGTAGTCTGTATGTGAGGGTGAATGGGTCCTTTGCCTAGTAAAATAATTTGGAACCGAAATACTAAATTTCTTACATGCAAGACAATAAGAAGATAAAGGGAGTTATGAGAGGTAAAACCACGAAAATGATTCACTCCGAGCATTATGCTTATCATACCAAACAAATCCATCATTTTTAAACATAATCAATAACCAATGAGGGCTAACTTCTCATACATATGACCTATACACTTTATTTGCCATAGAGTTGGTTTTTAATGTTTCTTCTTAGTGGTCTTGAGAGTCAGGCAAGGGTTCCATTAAGTTCCAAAGCTCAACTTTAATGTTTCTTCTCAGTGGTTTTGAGAGCCAAGCAAGGGTTCCATTGAGTTCCAAAGCTCAACTTCTTCCTCAAGATAAGAAGCACACACCAACTACTTCTACTCAGTTGTGAGTCCTGACATGCTCCTCGGCCTTCGATGCAGTAAAATCACGTCAAGTCTCATAAATTTATCAACTAGGAAATTTCTCATCATATGGCATGTAACATTATCAAAAGAATGGTGTATTTCATTTGTGACATATGTTTTCAACTTGTAAATTTGGTTTGATATTCTCGGCCTAAACCTTATAAAACCTATTTGATATTGATGTATAAATGCTTACGATAAAATTGTTCCAAATTTCACATACACATCAGAAAGGGCTGGTGGGGCATATCATGTCTTGCTCACATATGTGTGGACTGGTGGGGCATATCACGTCTTGCTCACATATGTGTTGTGTATGCTTCCATTGCAACATAGGTTACACTTTAATAGTTTGAACAAAAAACATTACAAGCATACCTTCACTTGAGCCATATTTCTCGGCCATAAGGTTGTTTAACTCCACATGTACACCGTGCATGATCTCGCAATAGTATAACTTACACAATGCATTTTCTTGTGCATATATCACAGGAAATGGTGGGGTGCATCGCCTCTAATAGACCATGCGTTCATGCCATTGAGAATTATGCTCTCCATGACTACGTTGAAATAATTCTGAGAAGATTGTTGAGTTCATTAATTAAATAGCCATGCCTTCATACCTTTATACGATTAGATTTTGTATTTGGTATTTCAACAATAAATTTGATAGCTATAGGCTTGCAGTTTCCAAACCTCTCATGAGTTGTCATGAAATTGGATTTCACTCCTCTTTTCCTAACTATCTCAGCAAAGCCGAAGAGTGTTTGAAACAAGAGGAGGACAGAGTTTCCCATTATTTGCACTCCACCACCAAAGAGAAACTATTAGAAATAGTACGAAATGAACTACTTTCCCATTATCCAATGCAGCCTGTACAAAGAGAAGAAGAAGGTGATAATATGTGATCAAAGCATGGATAGCATCGTTTTCTAATATGAAGAGTAGAAAAGTTTTGCATCGTTTGCATTGATCAACTTAGAAGCATGTTCAAGCCAGACGTAAATGTAATAGAAAAGCAGATAGATTCTTTGATTTGCAGACCACGAATGCTCCAATTTTGAAATAGGTTGCCAAAAAAAAAAATCTACCTGTTGTGAGCAGCATTATCTGTAATGCTTTTCTTTGGAGAATCATAATTTAACTTTTGTTGCATCCCTTCGCATTACATTCAGTGCGACAGATTTAGATTCAGATTCATTGTATTTCTTTCTTTCTTTGTTGCTGAAATATTTATCTAAGCATATTCAGTGTGAAACTCTGAGACGTTTAAGTTATTTTCTAGATTATTTTAGAGTACTTAAAGTTATAATTTTGATAATTTTAACTCTCAAATATTATAAATTTAGAAGGATCCAATCATTAGAGGTGTAATTCTTTCCCTATGTTTTACACTCTAGAATGTGTTTGTTTGCATGTCAAAGGGATTAATAATCTAGAGTACTTAATGTTATAATTTTGATAAAGGTAACTCTCAAATATTATAAATTTAGAAAGATCCAATCATTAGAGGTGTAATTCTTTCCCCATGTTTTATACTCTAGAATGTGTTTGTTTGCATGCTAAGGGATTTCATACTTCTCTTTTACGAAGATCCAATTTATGCTAATTCTTCTTTCTTATATATATATATATAACTATTACCTTTACACATATTCCTTATCCACATAGGATTGAAATAGTTGAAAGTATCATTGTTTAAATTATCTCATAGAGAGACTCTTTCGGACAATATTATGTAAACTTGTAATTTTTTCTATTTTTAATATAGAACTGATATGAAAAAGTATACATAATTGATATTAGCTATAAATCCTTGAATAGAAGCAACATGTAACGAAGGATATGGGACTCTCCACTCAGCCACTCAAATTATAGGAGCTCACTCTTTATTAGTCCCTGCCTCCGACATAGCAGGGACTATAGTGATCGATCGTCGATATATTTCATATTAATTCAAGCGTACCGTTACATTTAACCAATGCTTTAAAAAAACATGTCGTGGTTTTTTTGTTTTATCCAAAGTTTTGTTTTGGAGGTCTTATTGCCGAGACATCGGTTGATTCATATTAATACGCCGTACTGATCCATTTAACCAATGTTTTCCCGGTATTGCAAGACATCAACACGTTTTATTTCTAGCAGATATTGCGACATGCCAACGCATTTGCATGGACCACAAGTGTCACTTACAAATGTGGTAAGTGTCCAGGGCTCGCTGTGATTATTATCTTATTTGGAACTACAATGAAAACATTTATGCATTCTCTGTAGTGTTTGAGGTCCTACAATGGTGCCTATTCCCTTCATCCCGAGCTGCTTTCCTTAACCAGACTCTGAAGGCATGAACTAACCTACATCGAGGTTCTAAAGATGTAGACTCAGCAGTAGCTACGCCAAGAGCCACCATGATAGCAGAAGTAGAGACGAGGATAGTGAAAGAAAAAAGATAGAGTAGGTGTGCATAACTGATTCTACAAGTGAAGGGTGGCCGATGCCGGGTTCGTTCCTTCGATGCAGGCTAGTACTTTTTGTAATGTTTCCCCAATTTCATTCGTACTAGCTATCCTTTTAGTTCTTGCGGCCCCGAGCCGAGGTCGACTCGGATCTGAAATGAACCTGTAGCTTTCCATTATTAAATCAAATTTGATATTTTAGTTTTTTGAGATGTTCAAGTGGGGAAGATAGCATAAAAGCAGAAGTGTTTTTTAAATTTGTAGGTTAAGCAAGGAACTAACATACATACCTGGTATGGTTACAGCTAATAGCCAAAATCATAGGGACAACGACACTTCAACTGGCTTGTGCTCCCTGGTCTGCCTTTGGAGTTATCGATAATCTTTCAACACTGAAAAATAAGTCATTAGAAAAATACTTGAGGTATTGCATCTTATTCGATTGCAGTCTTAGTTCTGCTCATAACTGTCTCAAAAAATTTATGTTCATACCTCTGTTAAAAAAGCTGCACATAGCTTCTAATGGAAGTGAGATTCTCCATATGAATTGGCATGAGATTCTTGGAGCCACAATGTTGGGAGGGAATGGCTATGGTTTGCCCTATAATACCGCCTCTTGAACCACAATGTCATAGGCTTGTTCCAAAAAAAAGCAATAATAATTATACTTTCATTCATACAGTTGAATTATGAAATGAAATGCAAGTATACCTTTACTAAATGCTTCAGAACTCAGTGAATGCTTCAGAATTGGATTTTGCAGGAAAAATTCAAGGGATTGGAGATGAAAAATACTCTGCATCACTGGCTAGTTGAGCCATGAAATCCTCATCCTAGCCCTGTCCTGTATCTGACAACTTTTGCTGTTGTGCATGATCAGGTCCTTGGCCGTTATTGCTCAGCCATAAATTTTCATCATCTTTTCCCATCGGTTTATCAGAAATGGCAAAGGAACCAGGCAGGCAGTTTCAGAATTTTCATTGTCGGCCCTGGGTCCAGTACTAGGATAGGAATTGACCAGACCTCTTAAAATTTGTAATACTAACCAAAAAAATTGTAAACTCTTTAGTAGTGCGACAAAACTGCTCCACTCACTCAGATATAGCTGATATCAGGCACGTGAATATTCGTTGAACAATTTTCAGTGAAAATACAGTGCTGAAGCAAACAATCCCTGGGAAAACAATGCGCCAAAATATAATACAAAACAAGATTATAAAAATTAATGGCCAAGTATAAACAATAGCATAATAATAAATTTCAGACCATTACACCCATGGCTATGAATGAATATAATATACTCGTTGAATATGATTTAGATGGTGTTATATCTGAGCTTAAAAGATAAAGTTGTATAAAACTGAGATCTTAATTCATTAATTACATATACATAGCAATAACAGAGTCATTTGGAATTTTCATATACAAAGAATCGGTGGTTGTTTTAAGAGATCTCACATTGAAGAAAGCATCCATATCAGAGATAGGGATAGTTGAATGTGTTTACCCCTGGTTCCAAACTATTGACATTTCACAAAATATTGCCTTGCCATAAACATTAGCAAGAATGAAATTGCCAAGAATTGGACAGTTTCAAGTCTCATAAACCTTAAATTCCTCAACTTAAATGGATGCTTGGCACTGGAGAAAGCTCAATGTACAAGGTCTGATATCTTTGTACATAGTTGAAACAGAGCAATCGAATACCACCAAGCATTATGTAATGCATTGTAGCTACTCGAAATGATTTTGATTGAAGACTGCAGGTTCCAATCTCCTAACCTATGGCTAATGAAAATAGAAGGAAATTATTGGGCTGCCCTTGCTGAAAACAAGCAGAATTGCAGAAATATCAGCACTAAATTCTTTACCTCTACTTCTCAAAGAAGGCATTTCGCCTCTGCCTTCCTGTGAATTCTAGCTGGATGAAAGATTCTTAATCGACCCACAACTGATATCTGTTGGCTGTAAAATTGGAGAAGGCGCCCATGGAAAGGTGTATAAAGGAAGGTATGTCTATCCTGCTATCGTTCAATTGCTAGAAAATTTTATGTTTTGTTCTGCAAATTTTCTCTTGAAGGAAAAGTGGGATTCTTTATGTTAAAATCGATCAATAGTATTCTGAGGCGATCCCGAAAAATTCATGATGGCTCTGTTGTTAGACAAATTCATGGTGGCTCTGTTTTTCTACCCCATGAGCATAATAATCCGAATGCCAGCCCCTTCCTCAACCTGCCCACCTTCCTAATTCTAATTGTTACATCAACCTGTGTAATACATGCATAATACATGCAGGTGGGTCCATGGTAGGTGGGTGCACATGGGTCCATGGTATGTGTGTGTCTGAATGGTCGCCACGGTTTTTCTACTTCAATAAATTATGAAGTTTCATGTGATCCTTAAATTGCTAAAATATTACTTATAATTAAATATCTGTGATTTTATAACCTTTCAAGATCTAGCTTTGGCCTCTGAAAAAAATCAAAAGCCTGTCCATTTCAGACCAAGAACTAGCCTTAGGCTTTAAAAAAATTCAAAATCCTGTCCATTTCAGACAATTGCCAGTTGTCTGTTACAGAAGTCCACTTTATTTCAAAGGATTTGTTATTTTATTTCATATCTTTATTCTTTCTAGAGGTATCCAATGCACAACAATGAAAACAGATGCATTCATTTTTCATTTTCATAACATTCTGAAAAATTAAAGGAGAACATTCATTAAATTAAGAAGAAGAGGAGCCCAACCTTGAAATTACAGTGCTTTTTCCCCATGGAATATGAAACCCAACAAAAATTTAGTGCAAAGAATGAAATTATTGGTAAAAATATACATACATTCATAAATAAACTCAAAATTATTTCACTATTTGGATTTGTCTTTTCGGACAGAATTCCAAACACTGTTGGGACTATCATTCAGCAGTGCAGTGCAATGCTTGCTTTTGTCAAAGTTTCTCCAAATCAAATCTCACAGTTCTCCATTACACATTATTATTAAATCAAACATAGAAAAAACTTGCAATCGCCAATACGAGTCCTGCACTCAAGCCAAAAAAACCTAGACCAATACTAAATAAAACAAGCATAACCGTATTATACACAACAGGAGGAAATTGGGGAATATGGATGTAAACCAAGGCCTACCACCCTAGGGCAGTTGTAGAGACCAGTGCAGATTTGGGAGCTTTCGGTGTCGCACATATAGTTTGTGGGACTGTAAAGGCAGGAGGAAAGAGAGCAGTTGAGGAGGACGAAAATGTCGTTCTTGAACTTGAAAGGCGCAGTGGAGTCAAGGGTGAAGCTTCCACTCCTATTCATGTTGGCACAGGAAGACATCTGTGGAGCGGCTAAATAAATAGTGGTTTGGTTGTAATTGATGTATGAAATAATCAATATCTATCATTCGAAGCAAATTAGCACAGTGAGGGTGGAATGATGTTACAAGCTCAAATGAATTAAAAAATAGAAAGGGATCACAAGGTTAGGTTGCATGCAAGAAGGACAACGGGCGAAGGAAGAACCCAAGATAATGACGCGTAGAGCCCATCGCATTGCAGCCAAAGTCATTGTGTAAACAATGGAAAATAAGCCGCTCCAGGTTCTCAACCCCGGCAGGGACTACCGCTACGATAGTGGCTATCTTGTTTAAATAGGATAGGAGTAAATCCCATAGCAGTCTTAACAGATGTTTGGTAAGCCCATAAAGCAGGATACAACATGATGTGCCAATTAGAATTAGCTTGATTAATAGTCCTTTGCAGGATCGTTTTGAGGGATTTGTTAACAGCTTTAATTTTCCCGAAGATAATAATTTGCCCAAAGATAATAAAGAGAGGTATGCTTCTAGATCTAAATTTAGAAGTCAATTCACACATCATCTTATTCTGACATTTTCTTCTAGAGGGTTAGGAGGTTAAATATCTTTTTATTTTCCAATTGACCAACAACATTCGTGGTTGATTCTTAATCTCCCTTCAACAAAGACTACAAAAAGATGTAAAAATCCATATGAATCACTTGTGGATATATATTGTAACTATCGATGTGATTAAGCGTAAATATATATGGCAACTACCAATCTAAGTTAGGTGTAAATATATAATGTAACTATATATTTAAGTTGGAACTACCTATCTTTGTTTATAGTTAATTGATACTAGTAAATTTAGCATGATTTTGTTTTGATTCAAAATGTAGACATTCATACTCAATAATCTAACTCTCATTTTGCCACTACAATGATATTTTGAGATGGTATTTACCATAGCAATAAACCTGATATATACATTCTAGTTATTATATTTTTATGTATGTTTTTTTTTAACGATAGTCTATGATAGTAGTATTGTGTCTTAAAGTTCTAAATTGGTGTAAGATTTTCTAGTACTCATAACATTATGATGATATAGAATTTCATATATTTTTTTATTTTTTTGCATAAACCATGATGATATATAATCTTATAATGTTAATATAAAATATTTTTGCATTCATGATGATGTTATTTATATAACTAATATTTGATAGACTTAGAGAGTTAGTTCATTAAAATATTTAAAAAATTTATTCACTAAGTATAAACTCAATTACTTGTGTTGTACCAATGTTACCTTTAACTCGTCTAGTATTGAATGTTTTCATTGCCAAAATTAGTGTTGCATGAGGTGTTACAATGATGGATTTTCCATTCATGGAGTTAAAGTACTTGTTTGGCTGTGGTGAACAAGTCAAAAGCATGTTCAAGAATTAATGTAATAGAAAAGCATATCAATTTATTAATTTTGATGGAGTGTTTTGAAAGTGATAAAGAAAATTATCTTTTCTGTTAAAATATGTTTCCTGAGAAGTTATGTGATCATTCTCTAAAATGCTTTGGAGAATCATAATTTTTTTTTTTTTGAATTTATCCCTATCACGTATTTGAGTAGAATAAATGCTTTGGAGAATCATACTTTTTTTTTGAATTTATCCCTATCATGTATTTGAGTAGAATAAAATCTTTTCTCGGTATTCTTTCTTCTTTAATGCAATCCTTTCTTGAATGATATGTTGGCTGGTTGAGCCATGAAATCCTCGTACTGGCCTTATCCTGTATCTAACGACTTTTGCTGTTGTGCATGATCAGGTCCCTAGCCGTTATCTCTCAACTGTAAATTTTCATCATCTTTTCCCATCGGTTTATCAGAAATGGCAAAGGAACTAGGCAGGGCAGTTTCAGAATTTGCATCGTCGGCCCTGGGTCCAGTACTGGGATAGGAATTGACCAGACCTCTTAAACTTTGTAATACTAACAAAAAAAAATGTAAACTCTTTAGTAGCGTGACACAACCCCTCCACTCACTCAGAGATAGCTGATATCAGGCACACGAATATTCATTGAAAAATTTTAAGCAAAAATACAGTGCTGAAGCAAACAATCCCTGGGAAAACAATGCGCCAAAATAATATACAAAACAGGATTATAAAAATTAATGGCCAAGTATAAACAATAGCATAATAATAAATTTCAGACCATTACACCCATGGCTAAGAATGAATATAATATACCCGTTGAATATGATTTAGATGGTGTTATATCTTAGCTTAAAAGATAAAGCTGTATAAAAATGAGATCTTAATTCATTAATTACATATACATAGCAATAATAGAGTCGTTTGGAATTTTCATATACAAAGAATCGGTGGTTGTTTTAAGAGATCTCACATTGAAGAAAGCATCCATATCAGAGATAGGGATGGTTGAATGTGTTTACCCTTGGTTCCAAACTATTGACATTTCACAAAATATTGCCTTGCCATAAACATTAGCAAGAATGAAATTGTCAGGAATTGGACAGTTTCAAGTTTCATAAACCTTAAATTCCTCAAGTTAAATGGATGCTTAGCGCTGGAGAAAGCTCAGTCTACAAGGTCTCATATCTTTGTACATAGTTGAAACAGAGCAATCGAATACCACCAAGCATTATGTAATGCATTGTAGCTACTCGAAATGATTTTGATTGAACACAGCAGGTTCCAATCTCCTAACCTATGGCTAATGAAAATAGAAGGAAATTATTGAGCTGCCCTTGCTGAAAACAAGCAGAATTGCAGAAATATCAGCACTAAATTCTTTACCTCTGCTTCTCAAAGAAGGCGTTTCGCCTCTGCCTCCCTGTGAATTCTGGCTGGACGAAAGATTCCTAATCGACCCACAATTAATATCTGTTGGCTCTAAAATTGGAGAAGGCACCCATGGAAAGGTCTATAAAGGAAAGTATGTCTATCCTGCTATCGTTCAATTGCTAGAAAGTTTTATGTTTTGTTCTACAAAATTTCTCTTAAAGTTCCAGTGGGATTCTTTATGTTAAAATCGATCAATAGTATTCTGAGGTGATCCCTGCAAATTCATGATGGCTCCGTTGTTAGACAAATTCATGGTGGCTCTGTTGTTCTGCCCCACGAGCGTAATAATTCAAATACCCGCCCCTTCCTCAACCTGCTTGCCTTCCTGATTCTGATTGTTACATCAACGCGTGTAATACATGCATAAAACATGCAGGTGGATCCATGATAGCTGGGTGCACATGGGTCCATGGTATGTGTGTGTCCGAATGGTCACCACTGTTTTGCTACTTCAATAAATTGCGAAGTTTCATGTGATCCTTAAATTGTTAAAATATTAATTGTAATTAAATATCTGTGATTTTATTGCCTTTCAAGATCTAGCTTTGGCCTCTGAAAAAAATCAAAAGCTTGTCCATTTTAGACCAAGAAATAGCCCTAGGCTTTCAAAAAATTCAAAAGCCTGTCCATTTCAGACAATTGCCAGCTGTCTGTTATAGAACATGTCCACTTTATTTCAAAGGATTTGTTATTTTATTTCATATCTTTATTCTTTCTAGAGGTATCCAATGCACAACAATGAAAACAGACGCATTCATTTTTCATTTTCATAACATTCTAAAAAATTAAAGGAGAACATTCATTACATTATGAAGAAGAGGAGCCTAGCCTTGAAATTATAGTGCTTTTTCCCCATGGAATATGAAACCCAACAAAAATTTAGTGAAAAGAATGAACTTATTGGTAAAAATATACATACATTCTGTTAGCTTCCTGCTGTAGTAGGTTATTCATATTTCATGATTGACATTTTACAGGCCAAATATGTCGTACTTTGCATGCTGCAATGCTCCATATTTGCTTAACAGTCTCCAAGCGAAGAAGGCCACTCCAAGTTCATTCAATTGCCTTCCAAATTTTTGAAAAAGTTATCCCGGTATCACCAATTTTCTGTTACAGGGAGGTCCAAACAGCTTAATCTTGGTCTCCCTAGGTTTAAATTTCCTGTTTTAGAATATAGAGAATGTAAATCTGTCCAAACATCTTAATCTTGGCAGATTCTTAGATAGGTAGAGAAACAGAGGAGCCCAACAGCTTAATCTGGGCCCTTGGAAGAAATAAGGGTAGTATGTAGATAGGAAAGCATTAAAAGAAAAATAGAATGATGGGTTTGCAAGTCTAAGTGCACCCAAATCAAAAGAAGAAAAAATGCTAGGTAAGTAGGCTGGGTAGGTAGTTATGAGGTTGCTGAATCCTAATTGCTGATCAGTTCCAGTTTTTCAGGTGTCATCTCATTCAGGACACAATCAGCAGGTAATTCTATGCGAGATACTCAAAAGAGGTATAACTAACTCCCCTTCTCCGCTTTCCCCAATCATTAAATAGCTTCCCCAAAAGAGGTCAAGATCTGCTTGACACCTCTTAAGTTCCATAATTTTCATAACACTAGCTTGAGTAAAGATCTGCTTTACTCAAAGTTGTCCCATACTCTCTCTGAAGAGTGGTTCTACCCCCTTGTAACAGCCTAAGGTCTCTTGAACCTAGCGCTTTCTTACCACCTCCATATTAACAACTAACATTATTATTTAGCTCCCTATATTTTCCCATCCCCCTACTAATATTATGTAAATCATCCCCTATATAAATATCCCTCCCCTGGTTGAAAAATAACCATAAGTACCCCCGGGAATTGCTCAGTTTACCTGAAACTTAGCAAGAACCCGCAACCTTCAAACCATATTCCAGATACAATGGACTCCTTCCAGAGTATAAAATCCTTCTGAGGTAATCGGATCCCTTCCGAAACCTCAAATGCCCTTCGCACCCACCTACTTGCTCTTTCCGCCCAAAACTTACACTCCGCAGACCCCTAAAAGCCAGATCGCATCACATAATCGTAGTTTCCCCTCCATGCAAGTTATGACCCATCCGTCACCACCCGACGCGATATCGCAATATCGGCGGTCAGCGATCGCAAGCGCCAAATGTCCAACTCAAGCACCCTTCGTTCCCCGCCGATGCAATATCGCGATCGCATCGGAGCTAGTTCATCGCATTACCTCCAATATTAGCACCTCACCATGTCATTCTGTACCAGGGACCCACCACAGCTGATGTCATCCACCGTACATCCGACGTCAGTAACCAGAAAGCCGAAACTTCGCACAGGAAGAAAAATCACACTTCGGAGCTCCAGAACAAGAAACAGAGGCAGATTTCGATGCGCGATTAGCGCGAAGCGCTAACCGCGCATCGCTACGGGAAATAGACTGTTTCGGGGAATCTTCGGGGAATCTTTTGATTTCTTAGCCCATTGCGCGCCGAAAAAGCCCGAAAATCACCCAATCGTGCCAAAGTGATCCAATTCAAAGACAACAGCAGATCAGTGACAGAGTTTAAAGTGTATCAGATCAAATCATCAGGCATCAAGCGTGTCAAATAGTATCAGTCGACGGCGGAAGCCATCAATGTAGCGGCAAAGAGTATCAGTAAAAATCTTGAGCAGTGGCCCGAAGGAGGAGAACATTTAATACCTTCCAGCAGATTCAAAGAAAGAGGGCAAAGCCACTTGAAGCCCTCAAATCATAATTATTGCACATTTAACTCACACCAGAGCAGAACTACAGTCCCCAAAGCACAATCATTCCAGCAGCACCGCATCTAGCCCCCAAGGGCCACATTGTCACATTTTCTGATTCAGCTGCCCCTAGCGCAGCCAAAAAGATTTACTTGCATTTAATTCCAGCAACACTTAGATTTTTGAAGAGTTTTCTAGCATACCTGTTTAGGTCAGTTGTAATGAATGTCTTTCCAATATTTTGCTTATAAATACCACCCTAAACAATGTTGTGGGGGGTTGGTTGGTTGGTAGTAGTTGGTTAGTCTCCTTTCCAGCAATTTCTCCGAGCAGAGACTCGCACTGTAACTGTTATAATTTCCATAATCAAAGATTATTGAAAGCATGGATTGTGAAACTACTTGATGTTTTCTCTTGGCCAAGGAATGATTACGGAATTCCTGTGCTTCTACATGATTCAATAAGTGTTTCTCTCCTCTGTTTACTTTTATCTTTTTTACCACCGTTCCGCCTTCTAAATTGCAGGAAAAAAGAATAGCTTAAGATTTGTTTCATTACAGCTTAAGTTCAATTTCTGCATTTCTCGATGTTTTCTTCAGAAATAGCTATGAGCATGTATACTTAAATGATCTTGTTTACGTTGTTTCTTTCACATATGAGTGCATGTTTAGGAATTCTTAATTGCTCCTGGATCTCATTCATCAATTTCTCCTCTTTTTAGCATGATGAAATGATTCTCCTTTGCCTTTCATCCCTGATTTTCATTCCGTACTTTCAGCAGATTGATAATTGTATCCTATGTGGCTATCCCGCTCCGTATCCCCTTGTGACCAAGAAAACGCAAGCAAGGCTCAGTCCGTGACTCCATTCCCAATGGTTCGAAACTTATCACACCTTACCTTGCCTCTTTGTTCGAGAATCCTACCTTCCATCCAATCACAAACAACACTCCCTTGAAGCTAGAAAGCTAGCCTAAAATCATCAACAAAAGTTTGAATCATAAAGAGAGAGCCCTCTCTGATTGCAGGTGGGCTAGAACCTTCAATCCAAAGATTGGTTTGTGGTTACCTCAGCCATATCCCTATAAGGAGAGTAGGGACAACCTGAGTGATAACACATTCATAAATAAACTCAAAATTATTTCACTATTTGGATTTGTCTTTTTGAACAGAATTCCAAACATTGTTGGGACTGTCATTTAGCAGTGCAGTGCAATGCTTGCTTTTGCCAAAGTTTCTCCAAATCAAATCTCACAGTTCTCCATTACACATTATTATTAAATCAGAAATAGAAAAAAGTTGCAATCACTAGTACGAGTCTTGCACTCAAGCCAAAAAAACCTAGATCAATACTGAATAAAACAAGCATAACCGTACTATACACAACAGGAGGAAATTGGGGAATATGGTTGTAAACCAAGGCCTACCACCCTAGGGCAGTTGTAGAGACCAGTGCAGATTTGGGAGCTTTCGGTGTCGCACATATAGTTTGTGGGACTGTAAAGGCAGGAGGAAAGAGAGCAGTAGAGGAGGACGAAAATGTCGTTCTTGAACTTGAAAGGTGCAGTGTAGTCAAGGGCGAAGCTGCCGCTGCTAGTCATGCTGGCATAGGAAGACATATGTGGATCGACTAAATAAATAGTGGTTTGGCTGTAATCAATGTATGAAATAATCAGTATCTATCATTCAAAGCAAATTAGCATAGTGAGGGTGGAATGATGTTACAAGCTCAAATGTATTACAAAATGGAAAGGGATCACAACGTTAGGTTGCATGCAAGAAGGGCAACGGGCGAAGAAAGAACCCAAGATAATTATGCGCAGAGCCCATCGCATTGGAGCCAAAGTCATTGTGTAAACATTGCAAAATAAGCCGCTCTAGGTTCTCAACCCCGACAGGGACTACCGCTACGACAGTGGCTATCTTGTTTAAATAGGATATGAGTAAATCCCATAGCAGTCTTAACAGATGTTTGGTAAGCCCATAAAGCAGGATATAACATGATGTGCCAATTAGAATTAGCTTGATTAATAGTCCTTTGCAAGATCGCTTTGAGGGATTTATTAACAGCTTTAATTTGCTTGAGATAATAAAGAGAGGTATGCTTCTAGATCTAAATTTAGAAGTCAATTCACACATCATCTTATTCTGACATTTTCTTCTAGAGGGTTAGGAGGTTAAATATCTTTTTATTTTCCAATTGACCAACAACATTCGTGGTTGATTCCTAATCTCCCTTCAACAAAGACTACAAAAAGATGTAAAAATACATATGAATCACTTGTGGATATATATTGTAACTATCGATGTGATTAAGCGTAAATATATATGGCAACTACCAGTCTAAGTTAGGTGTAAATATATAATGTAACTATATATTTAAGTTGGAACTACCTATCTTTGTTTATAGTTAATTGATACTAGTAAATTTAACATGATTTTGTTTTGATTCAAAATGTAGATATTCATACTCAATAATCTAACTCTCATTTTGCCACTACAATGATATTTTGAGATGGTATTTACCATAGCAATAAACCTGATATATACATTCTAGTTATTATATTTTTATGTATGTTTTTTTTTAACGATAGTAGTATTGTGTCTTAAAGTTCTATATTGGTGTAAGATTTTCTAGTACTCATAACATTATGATGATATATAATTTCATATTTTTTTTTTTATTTTTTTTTGCATAAACCATGATGATATATAATCTTATCTTATGATGTTATTTATATAACTAATATTTGATAGACTTAGAGAGTTAGTTCATTAAAATCTTTAAAAATTTTATTCACTAAGTGTAAACTCAATTACTTGTGCTGTACCAATGTTACCTTTAACTCATCTAGTATTGAATGTTTTCATTGCCAAATTAGTGTTGCATGAGGTGTTACGATGATGGATTTTCCATTCATGGAGTTAAGCACTTGTTTGGTTGTGGTGAACAAGTCAAAATCATGTTCAAGAATTAATGTAATAGAAAAGCATATCAATTTATTAATTTTGATAGAGTGTTTGGAAAGTGATAAAGAAAATTATCTTTTCTGTTAAAACATGTTGCTTGAGAAGTTATGTGATCATTCTCTAAAATGCTTTGGAGAATCATAATTTTTTTTTGAATTTATCCCTATCACGTATTTGAGTAGAATAAAATCTTTTCTCGGTATTCTTTCTTCTTTAATACAATCTTTTCTTGAATATTATTTCTTCTCTATTGCAGAAAACTTTTATTTATCTCAGTTTATTGCCATATTTATTGTGATAAATTATCTCTAGGTTTGAATTCAATTAAAGTTATATTTATTATTATTTTTTTCTTTATTATATGAGGATCATTCATTTTGTAAAAATAAAATATTTTGATTAAATTTCATTATTGTTAAAACAATTTTTTTTTTTTTATAAAAATATTTATTACAAAATTGGAAGGATGAAGACTAAAAAGCCCATTTCTGCTAAAAGTATAAGAGCCTACTCTCTTTAATGTATTACTCTAATAGAATTGTTTTGTGCAAGCACTACACTAGTTATATCCAACTCTCATCCAATGAATCTCATAATACTATAAAAATAACTCTCATCCAATGAATCTCATAATACTATAAAAATATATCACATATCTACAATAATGTCCAATAACATTTAGCATCATAAGACACATAACATTTAGCATCATAAGACACCTGAAATAAACAACTGCTAAAATTAAAAAAACAACTGCTAAAATTAAAAAAACTAAAATTATGATGAGGAAGGTCTCTTCCTTTGCCATTATAGATTTGTACCAACATATTCAATGTGATAAATTTGACATCCTCTGATAAATTCAATTATTTTCTTAATTCATTGCATGTAATATGGTGCGAGACAAGTCTGTCTTGCAGGCCATACCCATGTACCTACTCTCAACTCCTGTAGTTCTTTAGAGCATTTTCCATCAAAGAAAAGATATCCGAAGATCCTTCCTATGTGACGGTGTAAAAAGACGGTGTAAAAAAGAGAGAAAATGGGTAGGAGCCAAATTATGGTGATGGTGGTTGCATGGAGGAAAATGTTTGTGGAAGATGATATGGTCTAGTTGTTGAAAATATTAACTCCAACCATTGTCTGCATTAAATTGTTACGTAGGAAGAGTTAGTTTAGATAACTTCCTAAATAAGTTATTACCACAGAAAAGAGAATCGAGAAACTTTGTTGTGCTATCCGTGTTCTCTAATTTGGTATGAAAGCAAGGTGACAGTGTTATTTTTGTTTTCTGTGAGCAATCAGAGTGTGAGATCGCTGAGAAGTGTTGGAGAGAGTATGTGTGCAGCACATTACGCTTCTAGTGAAGGGCGTAGTTATGGGATGTTGAGTGTTGAGAGTGTGACTTATTTCCTGTGTGTAGTTAGCGTGAGAATGTGAGAAATTTGTCTAAGTTTTTTTCTCTTGATCTTCCTATGTTGCAGAAAAATCTGTTTGTAGCGGGTAAAGGCTGTAAGTGGCGTTGCAAAGAGAAATTGCTTGTTTGCTGCTTAACAGACTATTGAATGTAATTGCGGTGTTCCAGCCACTGAAGGAGGAGAGAGTTGTTTTAGATATCGGATGTAGTCATTGTGAGACAGAGTAGTTGTGTCTTGACTAGACTGTCATGTGTTTCAGTTTAGAGCTATGGAGCTCAAAGGAACCTTCGTTGGTACAAGTTGTGCAAACAAGGGCGCTTAATATTCCAAGGGTAAAGCATACTCCTTGACTGATTTCATAAATCGGCTGCACAAGAGTCAAGTCATAAACCTGGTATGCGAGGAAAACAAAAAATGATTCGTTTTTTATTTGGTTTTGAAGATCTGATTTTCTAAAAGTGGGATATTTTATATGTTGGGGTTGGAGTTGATATTTTAAAAGTGGCTCATTTTACAAACTAGTGAAAAGAATTTTTATATCTTTATTGTTAATACACAACTCCAAGTTTATGGGTTCTTAAATTCATGGGAGTTTCCAACTAAGTAAAAATTAAAATGGATTTGTGGTGGTCATTATGGGTTCCTAAATTCATGGAAATTTCGAACTAAGTAAAAAGTAAATTGTGGTGATGAAATAAGAGCGTGGTCATTGTTTTTAATTGGCATTTTGAAGATTTTAAAGAATAGGAGTTGTGTAGTTAGGATGGTTGTGGAGTGGTGAAATAAGAGGTTTTTTTTAGTACAAGAGACAATGATATGATATTGGATAAAATTTAATGACTTATGATTGAGGTTTGTATGTGTGAGGAAATTATTTGTGAAAATTAGTATTTTTTGGTGGTTGGTATTTGGTGAAAATAAGTAATGATGAGACCAGCCCGTAACTTTACTTAATTATGTTTAACAATGATGAACCAATACTTTAATCAATGATTGAATGTTTAGCAAATAATCTGGGGATTAATACATTTGATTAGGCGCAAACCATAGGACTGTTTTGGATATTTGTTGGATGGCATTTATGTCGAAATTCAATGATGTTGTGCTAGTTGTACCCGCCTCGGTTACTGTTTTACTGCTCTTGGTTATTGCCAAAACCCTTGGTTCTTTGTCATTTCTTCATTTTTCACTTGCGTTTTCGTTGCGCCGAGGGTTTAGACTTGCAGTGAGGGTATGTGCTGCGACTGTATGGAGTTTGGTAGCAGGTTATGCATGCACCCAACTATGGGTTATGCTCTTTGTTGGCATGATATCTTCGCTTGTTCTTGTGACTTCGTCGCCTGGTTACTTGGGCATGGTGTGGAGGTTTTCCTCGCCTATATGAGAGGGTGTTGTTTTTGTCTGCTTGGTTATTATACTTTCCCCTATTCCACTGTTTTCATTCTGTTATGGTTTTTCTGGTTCTTAGCTTTGGTTGATGGATGCCTGTTTTGCGTTCTACAGGTCATGGTCATGGTGGCCTCTTCAGCTTCGTGGTCCTGACAAGGTAAGCTATTCCTCCATGATATTGCTTACCCTCTTCGCTTTTCTCCAGCACTAACAATGTCTACTCCTTGGTCTGTAGGGTTTCACCATTGATTGTGGCTCAATGGGGTTTCACTCCTCCAACGTGAGTACCATTCAGGTAAAACGATTTTCTTAACTGTGCGTTCAATTTTCTTCTTCTTAAGTTATTTCTTGGCTTCACTTGGTGTGCATGTAACTAACAGTACTCCATTGGCTCGCTTGAGCAAGTGGCAGTTTGTTCACCGACGTGGTCGATGAAATTTCTACGAGCTTTTGCTCCAGTAGGCTTGTTCTCTGCTACTGATCTCAATTTTTAGTTAGGTGGCCTTTGTCAGTTTACTAGGCAAAGTCCCAGTACTCCTCCATTTGATTTTATTTGCTGTTGTGTGACCCGGGATTCAAGTTTGTACAAAAACTTTCGTATGTACCATGAACAATTGTAATTATGGTCCACCTTTTGATGGTGGCCGACCAAACCCTCACTTTCAGGGTTCTGTTATTTCGTGTTAGTCTTTCCTCTGTTCTTAACTAGGTATTTCAGGACTGTTGTATGTATACAAATATTGTTTTGGTTATGAAAAAGAATTAACAGGAATTTTTTTTGTATAATTCATTTACCTCTGTCCTAGGGTCATTATTTAGTGATTTCACTTTCGTTCTATTTCGAACCGCTCGTATTGTTGTTGGCTTTCATTTATTAGGACTCCGTTGTGGTTGTTGCCAAACTCCATACTGGGAACACTCGTTTAATTTATCTGTTTGCTCTCTGTTCTATAGAAAGGAAACAAAATGCAATAGATAGGAATGCACAATATTTACTTAGTTTTCTTACTCAATGACTGGGGGGAAAATAAATGAATGTCACGACAAACTATTATAGATGGATTCAGATATTCGAATGAAAGAAATTACTCTTTTTATTGTATTTCTCTTCTCATGTATTGAACCCCTCTAGAATGTATTACATTGGTTTTTATGTTGTGTTTAGACAGTTACTTGAATTGTTCTCAGTTGCCATACAGTTACTCTTTGTAGTTACATAATCGATGATCATGTTGGTTTTTCTTGTGCTATAGGATTTACAATATTATATTTTTTGTTTATGAACAGAGAGCCGTAAAATGGACTAAGAAAATGACAAAACAATGTAACTTCTATGACACTATCCTAATTGTACTGTTCCTAATATTCCTTAACTAATAATAATATAAAAAACTAGTTTCTAAACATTGTTTTATTCATTAAATGTAAATGAAACTAAAAGACATTGAACCTATCCTCCTTGGTTGAGACCAACACTCGATGATGATGCCCTTAGCTGGATGCTCATGCATCAGGCTCCCGGGGTAAGAAAAATTCATGACTCCGGTCCATGAGCTTCTTGACTGAATAACTTGCCTACTTTATCTGTCTAGCGTTAAGCCACGAACTGTCCTCAATAGGATGGTTCTTCCACTTGACCAGATATTGCAAATACTCTTTCCACCGAGTTCACTTGGCCACCTAAGTGTCGAGGATCCTCTCGATCTCGAGGGGTTGAGCGTAAGGCATTTGTCTCATCCAAGTCTCACTCCCTTCCTGTGTGTCCAGTGTAGGCCATGCGGTACTGTCTTTCTCTGGATCAGTAGTGTATGGAAACAGGTCTGCCACATTAAAGATGGGCAAGATGCTTATTCCTGGTGACAGCTATAATTCATAATCATTTGCTCAAAATTTCCGGAGAACTTTGCAGGGGCCTATCTTTTCGTACTTCAACTTGTTATATGCACCTCTAGGAAACATTCCTTGTGCAAATGCGCGAGGAATTCATCCCCCACATTAAACTGCACCTCTCTCCATTTCAAATCTGCTCACTGCTTATATTTTTTTACTGTTGTCTTGCAACTTTATTTTCACCTACTTGTGGAGTTCGTTCATTACTTTGGCGAAATCTTTCCCATCAGCATTTCGTCTTTCCTGTTGTCCTAGATCTCATAACTCATGCACTCCGCGAGGATGCATGCCATATAAGATCTGAAAAGGACTGTAACCAGTGCTGCAATTGGGCGAGTCGTTGTAAGAGAACTCCGCCTGGGCATGTACTCGATCCCACATTCGTGAGTTTTCCCTGATCAAACTTTGTAGCAGGTTCCCCAAGCTTCTATTTACCACCTCTATTTACCCGTCAGTCTGCGGGTGCTAAGCAGGGCTGAAACTTAATTGCATGTCCATCTTCTTCCACAAGGTGCACCAGAAGTGCCCTGTAAACTTCATGTCTCTTTCAGAAAGAATGGACTTAGGTAAGTCGTGTAGCCTGACGATCTGTGAAGAACAAGTGCGCCACGTGAGTGGCATCACTAGTTTTTCTGCAAGGGATGAAATGCACCATCTTTGAAAACTGGTCTACTACTACCATCACCGAATCATAACCCCGCTGCGTCCTTAGTAGACCCAAGACGAAGTCCAAGCTAACTGAATCCCGTGGTCTACTTGGAATGGGTAATGGCATGTAGAGTCTCGTATTTTGACTGTGTCCTTTTGCCAATTGACACACTTTACATCCGATCACAAATCTCTGCACATCCCTTCACATTTTTGGCCAATAATAAAAATGGTTGAGCTGCTCTAATGTTTTGCCTATGCTGAAATGTCCGGCTAGATCTCCGTTGTGCTTCTCCTGAATGATATTCTCTCTCATTGAACAATCAGGAACGCATAATTGTCCCCCTCTAAACAATAGCTTCTCCTGCAAATTATAGTCCAACCACGGACTATTGTTTCTCAACAAAGAATTCGGACAGGCTTCATAAGCCTCTTTGAAATCTGTGTCGGTTTGATACAAGTCTTTCAAACGCTCAAAGCCCAACACTTGTATCATAATCTCCTGCAAGAGCAAGGCTCTTCTACTCAACACATCCGCCACCTTATTGGCCTGCCCTCTAATGTGTTTCAACACAAAGGTGAAACTCTGTAAATATTCAACCCACTTAGCATGCTTGTGATTCAGCTTGTGCTGTTGCATCACAGATTGCAGTGCAGAATTATCTGAAAATAAAACAAACACATTCCTCAGCAAATAATGTCTCCAATGCTTCAGTGCTTAGATGATAGCATAGAATTCTTTGTCGTAGGATGAATACTTTTGCCTGCTTTCATTCAACTTCTCGCTGAAAAACACAACAAGCTTGTTTTCTTGGCTAAGTACAGCTCCAATGGCCATACCACTTGCATCACAGCGAACCTGAGAAATATTTTTAAAATTTGTTAATCTCATGATCGGTCTTTCTATGATCTTCTTCTTCAGTAGCTGAAAACTCCTTTCTGCTGCCTCAGTCCAACAGAAAGGATGACTTTCCTTCTTTATAGTGTTTAACATAGGTGTGCAAATTTCACTGAAATTTCTTATAAATTTATGGTAAAAACTTGCCAGCCCATAAAAACTATGTACCTCAAACAGACTTTTTGGGGATGGCTAGTTGACAATTGTTGCAATCTTCTCTAGGTCCATCTTCAACTCGTTTTCTGCAATCACGAAACCCAGATAAACCAATTCTTTTTTGCATAAAAGTGCATTTTTTTAGATTTATTAGTAGCTTATTCTGCTGCAATTTTTCCAGCACACTTCGAACATGTCGAAAGTGTTCCTCCCTCATCTTACTGAAAATTAATATATCATCCAGGTACACTATCGCGAACTTTCCAATGAATTCTTTCATGATTTCGTTCATCAATCGCATAAAGGTACCAGGTGCATTACTCAGTCCAAGTGGGATTACCAGCCACTCATACAGTCCTTCATTGGTTTTGAAGGTTGTCTTCCACTCATCCCCTTCCCTGATTTGAATCTAATGATACCCACTCTTTAAATCAATATTTAAAAAATATGCTACCCTGCTTAGGCAGTCCATCATGTCATCCATCTGTGGCAATGGAAATATGCACTTGATGGTAATCTTGTTGATGGCCCTCGAATCTGTGCACATTCGCCATTCTCCTCCTTTCTTAGGAGCAAGAACTGTTGGAACTACATAAGGGGCTCAAACTCTCCCTTATCAGCCCCTTATCTAGCAATTCCTGCACCTATTTTCTTATCTCCTCATTATCTTTGGGGCTCATCTGATACGCTACCTTATTCGGTAGGATTACTCTGGGTATAAGGTCAATATGATGACTTATACTTCTCTTGGGAGGCAATTTATCCGGTAACTCATCTACTACTATATCGCTAAATTCCTGCAACATCTGTTGAATTTCCGTAGGCAAATCTGACACCTCTCTGTGTAATAACATCGTCTTTTCTCTTCTCACAACCGCATAGTTCACTTCACTATCTTCAATCTGCTTCAAAAACTGTTTTCCACCGATTAGTAACACTCTCGTCCCGCTTGTTTCTGATGTCTCCTCTTCCTTGATGGGCACAAGTGTGTGCTTAATCCCATCTTTGACAAATTTTAACAGTTTGCCTTCCCGTCATCCACTACCTTCCTGTCATACTGCCATGGCCTTCCTAGCAGTATATGACATACATCCATCGGCATTATATCACAAATAAACTTATCCTTATATCTGCCAATATGGAACTCAACTTCGCACTGTTCATCCATTAACAGTTGATGGCCTTTCTGCAGCCATGATACCTTGTAAGGAGTGGGGTGCTTCAACCGCTTCAACCCCAACTTCTCTACCATCTCTCTGGAAACCAGATTATCTGTGCTCCCACTATCAATAATCAGCTTACAACATTTTCTGTGTGACTTACAAACTATCCAGAACAATGCTTTCCTTTGATTTTGTTCAGTTGTTTCTTTGGTTGGTTTCAACAACACTTTGTTCAAAACTAAGGCTTCCCCTGTTTTTGGCACATTTTCTACTTCCTGGGGAGGTGCCTCTACTTCCTCTGGTTGTGCAACATATGCACCTCTTTGTCTAGCTTGTTTTTCCTCAGGATACTCAAAAGATCTGTGCCCCCACTTGTGGCACCTGTAGCACTGATAGTTAGCTCCTATGCCTCAACCATTTCCTCTTCCTCGTTGATATGGCCTACCACCTCTAGTGCTGTCACCTTTTTCTGTTGTCCTAGAAGTTTTGGAACTACTGCCTTCTTCACTATTGCTGGAAGTTCACCCTCTACCATAAGACTGTCCTCTTCCTTTGCCAGTTCCCCATCCTCTCCTAGCATTTTGTTTTCTGGTGATCTTCTCCTTTGCCTTTATAGCACTCGAGTATGCTTCTTCTATATTTTTCAGGGAAATAATGTTGATTTCATCTAATATTTCTAATCTCAAACCATTTACATACCATGTTGTTTTCTCTGGGGTGTCCTCTGTATAACCAGCTCTTAAATTTACTCGATAGAATTCTTCAGTGTACTCTCTTACTATCATCCCTATCTGTTTCAAGTTTTGCACTTGCTGATGCAGTGCAATCTGGTAATCCTTGGGCAGAAATATGCCTTTCAACTTGGCACCATCCTTGGCCATTTCTTGATTGGCAACTTGTTCATCCTTCTTCTCTGTGCTTGGACACTGTCCCACCACAGGGTTGCGTGTCCCTTCAGCTTTGTCGCAACGAACTTAACTCTCCGATCTTCACTGACCTCTTCATGCTCAAAATATTTATCCAGTTCGTTGGTCCAATCCAACAGAAATTTTGTGGGCAAGATGTCATCATAATTTGGAATTTCTGGCTTAGGCTTGCTACTTTCCAATAGAACCGACCTCAACAATCTCATTTCTAGTCCTTCTTCATCCGATCCATCTGTTGTCACTAAACTTCTTCTTCACTATCATCTCCTACCTCTGGATCCCTTCTCCTTCCTACCTCAACTGCCTCCAAACAGGTAGTAAGGATCCTGATTTCCTCTCGCAATCCTTCATCTGCTGCTCTTTGAGCACCTCTTCCATGTCCTTGTCTTCCAACTTCCATCGCTTAGGAAAACTCTAAATCCTGCTCTGATACCACTATGATGGGACTAGCCCGTAACTTTACTTTATTATGTTTAACAGTGATGAACCAATGCTTTAATCAATGACTAAATGTTTAGAAAATAATTTGAGGATTAATACATTTGATTAGGCACTAATCATAGGACTATTCTAGATATTTGTTGGATGGCATTTATGTTGGAATTCAATGATGTTGTGTTGGTTGTACCTGCCTTGGTTATTGTTTTCCTACTCTTGGTTATTGCCAAAACCCTTAGTTCGTTGTCATTTCTTCATTTTTCACTTGCGTTTTCGCTGCGCCAAGGGTTTAGACTTGCAGTGAGGGTTTGTGTTGCGACTGTATGGAGTTTGGCAGTAGGTTCTATGTGTGCCCAGCTATGGGTTCTATTGTCTGTTGGCATGATACCTTTGCTTGTTCTTGTGACTTCGTCACCTGGTTACTTGGGCATGGTGTGGAGGTTTTCCTCGTCTATATGAGAGGGTTACTGCTATTTTCGTCTGCTTGGTTACTATACTTTCCCTTGTTTCACTGTTTTCATTCTGTTATGGTTTTTCTGGTTGTTAGCTTTGGTTGATGGATGCCTGTTCTACGTTTTACAGGTCATGGTCATGGTGGCCACTTCAGCTTCACAGTCTTGACAAGGTAAGTTGTTCCTCCATGATATTTCTTACCCTCTGCACTTTTCTTCGGCACTAACAATGTATGCTCCTTGGTCTACAGGGTTTCATTGCTGACTATGGCTCAGTGGGGTTTCACTCCTCCAATGCGAGTACCCTTCAGGTAAAATGATTTTCTTAACTGTGCATTCAATTTTCTTCTTCTTAGGTTATTTCTTGGCTTTACTCGGCATGCATGTAACTAACAGTACTCCATTGGCTCGCTTGTGCAAGTGAGGGTTTTTTCAGTGGCGTGGTCGATGAAACTGCTATGAGCTTTTACTCCAGTAGGCTCATTCTCTGCTACTATTGTCAATTTTTAGTTAGGTGGCCTCTATCAATTTACTGGGCAAAGTCCCAGTACTCCTCCATTTGATTTTCTTTGATGTTGTGCGACTAGGATTCAATTTTGTATATAAAATTTCGTATGTACCCTGAAAAATTGTAATTATGGTCCACCTTTTGATGGTGGCCGACCAAACCCTAACTTTCAGGGTTCTTTTATTTCATGTTATTCTTTCCTCTGTTCTTAACTAGGTATTTCAGGACTGTTGTATGTATACAAATATTTTTTTGGTTATGAAAAAGAATTAACAGGAATTTTTTTTGTATAATTCATTTACCTCTGTCTTGGGGTCGTTATTCAGTGATTGCACTCTCGTTTTATTTCTAACTTATCGTACTGTTGTTGGCTTTCGTTTATTGGGACTCCATTGTGGTTGCTGCCAGACTCCATGCTGGGAACGCTCGTTTAATTTATCTGTTTGCTCTCTGTTCTATAGAAAGGAAACAAAATGCAATAGATAGGAATGCACAATATTTACTTAGTTTGCTTACTCAATGACTAGGGGAAAAATAAATGAATGTCACGAAAAAATGTTACAGATGGATTCAGATATTCGGATGAAAGAAATTACTCTTTTTATTGTATTTCTCTTCTCATGTATTGAACCCCTCCAGAATGTATTACATTGGTTTTTATGTTGTGTTTAAACAGTTACTTGAACTGTTCTCGGTTGCCATACAGTTACTCTTTGTAGTTACACAATCAATGATCATGTTGGGTTTTCTTGTGCTGTAGGATTTACAATATTATATTTTTGTTTATGAACAAACAGCTGTAAAATGGACTAAGAAAATGACAAAACAATGTAATTGTTATGACACTATCCTAACTGTATTGTTCCTAATATTCCTTAAATAATAATAATAATACAAACTAGATTCTAAACTCCGTTTTATTCATTAAATGTAAATGAAACTAAAAGACATTGAACCTGTCCTACTTGGCTGAGACCAAAACCTGGTCATGATGCCCTTAGCTGGATGCTCCTGCATCAAGTAACATGGCTAATGTATTGGTAGAATCTTATTTATGTGACTCTAACAAGCTATATGGTGAAAAATATGAAATTGGAAGTTTAAGCTGCAGACTTTGATGGGAGGCTACAAAATATGGATGATTATGTTTGGAGCTGAACTGAAGCCAATACCCCCTCAAGACAGATATGTTGCAATTCAAGATTGGGAGAGATGAGAAAACAAAGTGAAGGTGATTTGCAGATGTCCGTTCAGAACAACGTATTCCACACATTAGAGAGTGAAAAACCTCCAAGGATACATGGGACAGTCTCAAAAATGTGTATGAGATGAAGACTACAAATCGAATATTGAATTTAAAAAGTAAGCTTATTTCAATTAAGATGGAATAAAATGAAAATGTCAGTAATTTTATTTCTAGAATTAAGGATTTAAAGGATAAATTAGGTGAGATTGGTGAAACAATATCTAGTACAGACTTGGTTACTGTGACATTAAATGGAATGCTTGATGAATATCAAATGTTTATCAATGGTATTTCAGCTAGAGAGAAGGCTTCTACGTTTGATGAGTTGGCAGGTATATTTATGCAAGAAGAAGAGCAGAGAAGAAGTCTTAAACAAAAATCTTCTAATTCATATTTGGCATTGATGGCTAAAGGGAAGTAGTCCTTTAAAGGCAAATTGTGGGAGAAAAATAAAGGCAAAAAGCCACAGGTAAAATCATTTTAAGGTACACCTTTACCAAGGTCAAATTCCAAATCAAGTAGAAATGATGTGTGTTATTACTATGGAAAATCTGATCATTTTGCTAAGAATTGCATGAAAAGAAGGTCTGATCAATTTAAACAAAGAAGGAATTTAGGAGAGTATGTTGATAGAGATGAAGCAATTATTTATGACTTTAGCAATCTTAAATTGTTTGTGTCCAATGTTGCTTTATCAACAAAAATTGATGATGATAATGCCTAGTTTATAGATTTTGGTGCATCAATCCACATGTCGTGCAAAAGAGATTGGTTTGATACTTATCATGAGGTTAATAATGGTGATAACTTCTATTTAGGAGATAATATATCACATTAAATTAAAGTATATGGTGATATAAGTGTTATGATTCCTAATGGACAAGAAAAATAAATTCAAAATGTGGTGTATGTTCGAGGATTAAAGAAGAAGTCAATTTTAGTCTCTACTATTACAAATTAGCATTTAAAAGTTGAATTTGTGAAATCACATTGTTTGGTAAAGGATGTGCAGGACAACAACAAGGTTGTTGCAAAAGGAATGAGAGTTAGAGGATTATACAAGTTGGATGTAATGAAGAATGGGCATCAATCTTTGGCATTAATAGGCATGTCAAATATAGAGCTTTGGCATCAAATGTATGGACACTTAAATCGTAATGACCTAATGTTACTACCAAATAAATTGATGGTAGAAGGCCTTCCAAATATTAAGGGTGAACACTTTGAGTGTGAAGGTTCTACACTAGAAAAATGACATAGGGAAGAATTTCCAGTGCATGAAAATTAGAGAAAATGTGAAATGCTTAAACTAGTGCATACTGATGTATGTGGTCCGATGCAAACTAATTCACTTGGTGGAGCATATTACTTTCTTATATTTATTTATGATACCACTAGATGCACCTAGGTGTACTTTATAAGAAACAAAAGTGATGTGTTCTAATACTTTAAAGAATTCAAGAGTATGGTTGAAAATAAAATAGGAAAGAGCATTAAAATTCTTTGATTAGATAAAGGTGGTGAGTACACTTCAGGATATTTTGACAAATACTACAAACAAAATGGAATTATGCAACAATTTACAGTGCCACATACACCTTAGCAAAACGAAGTAGCTGAGAGAAAGAATAGAACATTAGTTGAATGTGCCCGTAGTATGTTAAAAAGTAAAGGACTTTCTAATATTTTTTGGGCTGAAGCCATTAATACAGCTGTATATCTCAAAAATATAATCCCTACCAAGTATCTTGAGCACAAAACACCATTTGAAGATTTTTATGGTTTTAAACCTAAAGTTAGTCATTTAAGGATATTTGGATGCAAGGCCTTTGCTCATATTCCTAAAGAGGATAGGAGAAAATTAGATGCTAAAACTATCAAATGCATTTTTATTGGATATTTTACAAATAAAAATGCATGATCCAAGTACTCACAAGGTATTTTCAAGTAGAGATGTTATATTTCATGAGCATACAAATAAACAAATAAAAGAAGATGAACATAATGTATGGCATCCTCCTTATGACAACTTTAAAGAAGAAGAAGTTGTGGAGTCATCTCAAGCTCAACAAAGCATGGACATTCTAGAAGGAATTTCAAGAAGTCAAAGTCCACAAAGAATTGATCAAGGCACTCCACAGAGAAGAAGAAGAGAAGAAGGTACTCCACGGTGTAATGAGCCTCTAAGAAGGTCAACACGTCAAACTCAAACTCCTATCAAGTATAAATATTATGCTTTAATGTCACAAAAATTATGAACAAGCTAAAAATCATAAATAATGAATGGAGCTATGAAAGAAGAATATGACTCTATAATGAAAAATGAAACTTGGGAATTAACAGAATAACCTAAAACTAAATTCCCTATAGGATCAAAATGGTTGTACAAGACAAAATTTAATGCAGATGGTAGCATAGACAAGTATAAGGCAAGATTGGTTGCAAAATGTTATTCACAAAAGGAAGGTATATATTATGAATATACTTTTGCTCCGGTTGAAAAAATGAACACAATTAGAATAACGATAGCATTGGCAACTAAATATGGTTGGAAGCTACATCAATTAGATGTGAAGTCATATTTTCTAAATGGCGACTTAAAAGAGGAGATTTATCTTCTTGAACCAGAAGGATTTGTAAAGAAGGGACAATAACATCTTCTATGCAAATTTAAAAAGGCCTTATACGGACTAAAACAGACACTCATATCTTGGTATGAGAAAATTGACAAATTATTCTTTCAGCAAGGATTTAACAAAAGAAAAAATTATCCTAATTTGTATGTCAAGACAGATAGAAATGGAGATATAGTATTAATCTCTATATATGTTGATGATCTAATAATAATAAGGAGTGTTAATAAGTTGATTAAGAATATTAAAAGGAAGTTATCACACGAATTTGAGATGAAAGATATTGGACAATGCACTATTGTCTAGGTCTTGAAGTATGGAGAGATGATGGAAGGACTTTAATCACAAAAAGCAAATACAGAATTGAGGTACTAAAGAGATTTCATACCAAAGGGTGTAAAGCAGTGAGTACTCCATTGGAAAAAAATATCAAATTGAGAAATGATGATGGAACAAAAGAGGTGAATGGAACATTATATAGAAAATTAGTGGGAACTCTGAATTATCTCACTACCACCAGACTAGACATTTCTTATGCAGTAAGCATACTTAATCAATTGATGGATAATCCTCATAAATTCCATTGGGTAGCTACAAAAAAGGCCCTTCGATATTTAAAGGGAACTATCAATTTTTGTATTGAATATACTAATGATTTTAATGTTGAATTGATAGGTCATTCTAATTCTAACTAGGCCGGAAATCCATATGACAGGAAATCCACCACTGGATACATGTTCAATATAGGATCGGGAGCTATATCATGGAGCAGTAAGAAATAAACAAAAATTTCCTTTTCATCAACTAAAGCAGAGTATACTTATGTAGTGCCAGCTGTGAATCTATATGGCTCAGAAGGATACTTGAAGATATTTGTGAAGGTCAACAAGAACCTACAATGATCAGATGTGATAATCAAAGCACCATCAAATTGGTGAACAATAATGTATGTCATGCAAGGTCAAATCATATAGACACACAATAACATTTTGTAGGAGAAAAGGTCAAATAAAAGGAAACTGACTTAATTTATTGTAATACAAATGACAATGTAACTTACATATTCACTAAGCCTCTTGGGAATGCCAAATTTGAGTTAATTGTAGAATAAAGTTATGTGTTGTAGAAAATCCAGACTATGTTGTAAGCCTGGCTATGACTTAGACCAGCAAGCATGTCAATTAAGAATATGTTTGTGTCTTATGTATTGTGCTATAGTGTATTTTGTGTGTTTATCTTATGGTTCAAATTAAGGGGGAGTGTTAGAAAGCATTAATTCCAACTGTCATGTGCATTAAATGTGTTAGGTAGGAAGTCTAATTTCATTTGGAGAGTTCAAGAGGAAGTCTTGAGAGTTCAGATAGCTTCATGAAGAAGTTATTTCCACCAACAAGAGAATCGAGAAACTTCATCAAGCATGTATAAAAATCATTCACTGGCAATGTAAAGTCCAAGTTTTGTTGTGCTATTTATATTCTCTGATTCTAGCAAATATAGCAACCACATAGCAGATGATAAACGAATTTGAGTTGCACTCCTAGTAGGTTCATCCATTTGGAACCTTGCCTGCAAGGGGAAGCACATACAAAGCCACTACTTATAGGAAGTTGAAGATGGAAGAACAACTCATTTTTAAAATGATTCTTAGAAGCCATTTCCAAAACTCTTAGCTCTTGAAGATCTACAAGATATTTATCACGCAATGCAATCTTACTGGAAAACAAAACTAGCCAACTCCTAGGATTGTGTCTTTCTAGAAATCTACCTAGTTATGATGGACTAAGAGAGGTAGATATATTTTTGGATGCATTTGAAATGGAGGTGCCGGAAAAGCAATGATTCCAGGCCTTGGACTGGGCACTATGTGCTACGCCCGCAAGATGGTGGGGTACACACAAGGGGAGTTTTTATGATTGGCGCGAATGTTGGGAATGATGCGAACACGATTTGGGAAGCCTAAGATGCAACTAACAGACAAGAACGATGGGCAGGATGATCCACACATGCATCTGGCCAAGTAAACATAGGCTTATGGAGAAAAGACACAACCTGAGTGGGTTCACCTATTCTGTCATACCCTGGATGTTATCCCAACGAATTGGTATGTAGAAATCGATCTTTGCCATGAAACAGGTGAATGGGATATCCTGTGCGAAGGATTCATGATGACATTTAGTTTTGAGGATGGGTTTGACAGTATTGAGGAAGTGCTACAAGAGGTGAAAGCAGCCATCTTTAGGATACTGCAGGATCCTTTGGACCTGACGTAGCCTGAATGGGCTACTCAGTTGAGTCACGTGCTCGAATGTTATAATGTAACTGTTGAAGAAGAGGACAAAGATACGTGGACGATTAACATTCCAGAGACAGAAGGCCATCGTGAGGGTCAGGGACCACAGATTGAGAACCCTGATATAACCGCGCCAGTGAACACTAGACAGGTGAACATTAGTATGGAGGTAGAACCCAAGTTTGCAAATATCAAAGACCACTGGGACGACGTAATGGTGGATAAGATCGCTAAATTACTTCGCGAATATTAGGACTTATTCCCTACCAAGTTTACAAATTTGAAAAGAATAATCAGAGACTTGGGAGTGATGAAGATCATGCTAAAGCCCACCTTGAAGCCAATTAAGTAGAGGCCTTACCACCTAAATCCGAAATACAAGGAGAAGGAATGCTTAGAGCTAAATAAAATGCTAGCAACAGGCATCATTGAGCCCGTGGAAGAGTCTGATTGGGTAAGCCCCATGGTGGTGCAAGAGAAGAAGCATAAGGATGAGATAAGGATATGCGTGGATCTTAGAAAGCTGAATGATGCCTGTGTGCATGATCCTTTCCCAACTCCGTTCATAGATTAAGTGTTGGACAATGTAGGTGGCCAGGAAGCATACTCCTTCACTGATGGGTTCTCTGGGTACCACCAAATCAAAATCGCACCGGAGGATAGGAGCAAGACAACCTTCGTGACTAAGTGCAGATTCTTTCAATATATTGTGATGTCGTTGGGTTGAAGAATGTGGCTGCTATCTTTTCACGCGTGGTTGTTGTGGCATTCAAGGAATTTATTGATAAGTTCTTGGAGGTCTATTTTGATGACTAGATGGTATTTTGACTGGTTAAGCACCATGTAGTGAGCTTGCGCTTGATTTTGGATACCTGTCGAAGATACCAGATCATGCTCAACCTTAAGATGTGATTGTTTTGTGTTCCTTTTGGGAACCTATTGGGGCAGGTGGTTTGCAGACAAGGGTTGATGGGAGACTTCGCAAAGATCACGGTGATTCTGAACTTGGAAGCGTCGAGAAGTGTGAAACAGCTGCGCACTACCTTGGGACATATGGGATATTACAGAAAGTTTATCAAAGGCTATGCCCAAATCACTGCGCCAATGGAAAAATTGTTGAAGAAGGATGTCTCTTTATGTTGTAATGATGACTGTAAGAAAAGATTGAATATATTGAAAGAAAATATGGTTACTGCACCGATTATGGTCTTCCCAGACTCGAAGAAAGAGTTTCATGTACATGTTGATGCGTTATGTATAGAGCTGGGGGCAGTACTAACATAGGATGGCGAAGAAGGCTTGGACCACCCTATCATGTTCACAATTCATAAATTATCCAAAGCAGAGAAGAACTATTCCACCACTGAATGCAAGGGACTGGCTATGGTGTATGCACTCCAGAAGTATCGACACTACTTGCTAGGAGGCCACTTTAAGATGTATATGAATCACTCACGCTAAAGTACCTGGTCAATAAGCCTGTGTTGGGGGGCACATTTGTAGATGGATATTATTGTTCAAGGAATACAATTTTGAAGTTGTTGTGAAGCCTGGACGATTGAACACAGGACCTGACCACCTGTCGCGCATTGAGACAGGGGAGGAACCCACTAATTTGGAAGAAGGATTACCTGACATGCAACTTTTTTCTGTGTGCATCGTGGATGGACATTTTGAGGATATAATACACTTCCTAACAACTGGAACTATGACGAAGGGATACTCTGTCTAGAAAAATAAGGAATTAGTGGTGTGCACGATAGATTTCTCTGTCATTGCTGGGCATCTATACAAGATGGGGAATGATGAAATACTACGAAGTTACGTACCTAAATTTGAACAAAGCAGCATCCTTGTGGACGCTCATGGGTGCATCGCGGGAGGACATTATGTAGGAAGAGTAACCACGCAAAAGATTCTACGTGCAGGATTGTGGTGGCCAACCCTTCATCAGGATTCAAAAGCATATTGCAAGGCGTGCGACATATGTCAAAGAACAGGAAGGCCAACACGGAGGGATGAAATGCCTTTGAATCCAAAAATGACGTTGCAGCCTTTCGAAAAGTGGGCAATAGATTTTGGAGGACCTATTCAGCCACAAGGATAGACAAGCGTGAGGTACATTATCATTGTGATGGAGTATTTGACTTGTTGGGAAGAAGCGCAGATGGTGAAGGATTGCACGGGCGTGACCAGCACGAATTTTATATTTGAGCATGTATTGATGCAATTTGGATGCCTAAAGATCTTGATGAGTGATTGTGGTATGCACTTCCTGAATGAGACAATCAGTGCACTAACATAAGAATTTTAGGTGTATCATAAAAAGAGCACACCTTATCACCCACAGGCTAACAGGACAGTGGAGGCATTCAACAGAGTACTATAGACCATGCTAACCAAGGTATGCAATGCTCAACGAAGTGATTGGGACCTACGCATACCTGCAATATTGTGGTCTTATTGGACAACGTGCAAGAAGTTAACGGGACAGACACACTTTAGGCTGGTATATGGGGTTGAAGCTGTGATGCCTATGGAATACATCGTGCCTAGTCTATGCATAACAGTGCTCACAAGTATGATAGATCATGGAGCCCTAGAAGAGAGGCTCACGCAGTTGGATGAGCTGGAAGAAGAGAGATTTTTGGCTGGATTTCACCAGTAGGTCCAAAAGCAGCACGAAAATGCTTGGCACAACTGACATATTAAGCTGCGCACTTTTAAGTGAATGACTTGGTGTTGTTGTATGACAGTAAGTTTGATATTAAATTTCCAAGGAAACTTGGAATGCATTGGTTGGGGTTGTATGTTATTAAGGATATTACTGACAGTGGCGCGGTCTAGCTGGTTAAGTTAAATGGACATCCCTTCCCAAGAAAAGTGAATGGCAGTCCTTTGAAGCCATACACAGGTGCCCCTCCCATCTAACTAGCTGATAGAAGCATAGTCTTAGCACTCTAGGTAGTTGAAAGGAGGCGCGGGACTATAAACTACACTGCCTGGGAGCTGTGCGATGTCAGGATTGCGTGAAGTAGTGAAGTGTCACAGGGTTCGTGACAACGCGAAGACAATTGCACTAGCACGCAGGTCTACTGGAAAGTGACCGTTAAAGTCACTATTCACGATTTGATGGTTGGTTTGAGGCCAAATGGAGTGGGCGACACGCATTTAAGTCGAACTTTATGGGCTAGATTCTTGAAAATCGACCACCAATCTAGCATTAATGGACCGAATGTGGGGCGAATGGTCAAATTCAAATTCAAAAGGCCCTATAAATTACAAGTGGCTATCCAACGAAAAACGCTTGGCAATTTGAGAAATGAGTTGTTGTGTTATCAAGTGTGTATGGACCTTTCAAACTTTGAGGCTTTGAGAGCAAGTTTAGTGTTTGAAACATTGCTGAAGGAGACATAAGACCTCCTGAATAGCATGATGTAGACACTCGAGGAATCTGTACAGGAAATTATGGAGGTGGAAGCCCCAGAGAGCGTCGAAGCGATAGTTGAGGTCCCTAAAGCACACTGAACACCATTACCTAAGAAGGATAAACAAGCCATGATCTCGGTGCGCATCTCGCTTAGAAATCCACTAAGGACCAAGCTCACCTTGTAGGAAACGGGGAAGGCCATTAATCTGGAGGCCGATGAGGAGGATTCTGAAGAAATCTTGGTGGAGGAGGAGGATGTAGATATGGAAGTTGCAACCTAGGGTGCGGACCCTATTACCCGGTTACCTAAATATGTTCCTCTGCACAAGGGTAAAGCCAAAGTGCCGAAGGATATAGATGAGAGCAGGAGCTCTCTGCAAACTCCGCTGCTCCCAGATGATATTGTTTTTGAGGGACCACAATTGGGGCAGGTTCTTGTGTTGAAGTTTGAAGATTGGGACCTCGCAGACCACAAGAAGTTCCCGCATTTAGCAACTACGAAGCTAATGCACTAGAGGATTGACAAGACTACTGGAACAATTCAATTGGAGCCGCAAACATGGATCAGAGGTGTAGAAAAAGTAGGGTTGCTTAACCTGCTCTAAGTGCCACATTGACTATTTTCGTCATCAGGCAACTGCTCTGCCTGGTGCATGATGGGTGCTTGTGGCTGGAGGAGCCCATTCCCATCACAGACCATCTAATACACCGTATTACATGGTTTCCTTAATCAGGGGAAGATCCAGCCAATATTTATGAAGGAAAAGGTGGCAAGTTGACCCTCACAGAAGTAATGAAGAAGAGGTTCAAGTTGGAGAAGAAGAAGCAAGGATATGCCATCTCTAGCATTAACAACCCTGTCGTCAAGGTTGTGACACAAATCCTAGCAGGGAAAGTGATGCAGAAGTGTCACGCGGATGAGGTGCCTACGCTCGTAGTTGCACTAGCAGCCCAACGTGTGAAAGGGGTCCAGTTCAACTAGGAAAACTATCTATTCAACGAGTTCCTTGTGAACTATCGCGAGGTATAGGAGTAGGGCAAAACATTTAATTATGCATGGCTCCTGTTATCGATCGTACTGGTGGCATGGGAGTTGCCCAAAGACACCAAGCTCCCTTCGGTCGTGCCAGACCTTCCAAAGGCAATGAAGTACGCTTCACTATGGGCAACCAGGGACGCATAGCAGATAAAGGAGATCAAGATATATTGGATATTAATGGAGATGAATATCTGGATGAGGATCAATCACAAGTTGTAGTTGTCACCCACAGTCTATGCCAATTTACAGAGCTTTGTAGAGTTGAAAGCATATTTCCACCATTTTTTATCAGGGCGTGGAAGGACCCTACGAAGACATGGCGTGATTTACCATACCTGGTGACTGACAATGTCATTTTCGCAATCCTTGAGTCTTGGCTGCCGGAGTGGCGCACTCCAGCTGACTCCACGGTGGAATCCGAAAAGTCCGCTGCGCAGCATAAGAAGGAAGAGACAAAGCTTCGAATGGCGTAGCTGGCAAAAAAATGCAGAAAAGAGGAAGCAATGACTAAGGCCTAGGTAGAGTGCGATGCTGCAAAGTTAGCAGAACAACATAAAATAGGAGAAGAAGAGCACAAAGGACAGAAGTCACCTTCGCCCGAACTAGAGACAGACAAAAAACAAGGTGGTGAAGACTCGCAAATGACGTCCAACTAGCTCAAGCGTCCGTGGCCATGAGAGCAAAGAGTGCCACGAAAGAAAAAAAAAAGGCATCAAAGACTTCTTTCGACCAATCACCCTCACTAAGGGGGATTTGCATGATATCGGTGAAACAGTGAGGGATGTCACCGCAGAGGCCCTCCAACAATTTGAAGAAGAATAGCAGCTGGTATTGGGGTCTCTTCGAACAGAGTTGTAGGAGTTGCAGGTTCGCACTCCACAGGCTGGAACAATGTCTACCAGCCTCGTGATCGACACTTCGGCTGCTAAGGAGATGTTGCGCACAAGGGGGACCAACATGATAGTGCTACCAGATGGGGCACTTATTACAGAGAAGGAAGCCGGCAGACCCATGGTGAGCAGTTTGAAAGGGGTAGGGTTGAACATGGTCGTGCTCCCTTGGGAGACGTGCTACCTCTTACAGGATGGAGTCACTCCAGAACCTCGGGCCAAGGAGAGTCACACTCTACAGGTAATGAGAAAGTAGCACATCAACATTGAACAGTTGGGCCTGTAGTGCAACGAGGCAGTAGAGTAGAATAAACAGATAATGCAGGTTGTAGAGGAAGCATGTCGGATGGTCCCGGAGTTGGACATTTAGGAAGAAGAGCTGGTGGAGGCATGCGTACATAAGTTATCCACAGGGGTGCACGACGCAAGAGTAAAGATGGCCAAGGTTAAGCTGGAGCTGAACCTGCAGATCACAGAACTGCAGTTGAAGGCTCAGCCTTCAACTCCATCGGAGATCGGGGAACAACGCACCACCGTTGTTATGACAACAATGGGAGCGGTTGACAATGCAATGGCCGACTACATGCAACTCTTTGAACAGCCATTTGAGGTCCTAACCACCCTGTAGGAGGACCGGAATGTAGAGCACATAGACATAGAGGCGCGTGAGCTATAACAGAAGTATGACGAGGTAAAAGGGACTGCGCAGACGGTTGCCCTTACACAGAGGCTTGCACGGATGCAAAAGGCAAAGGCGCTCAAGGAACAGGTGGATTCCGCTCGGCACAAAGAAGTAATATTAAAAGTGCGCCTACAGCCATGGATAGATGAGGGTTACGTGATCACAGCCTCCATTGAAGGGAAGCTCGCAAAACTATAGGCAGCTCAGCAGAATATTCAAAGCAGTTGTTCAACAGCAATCACCGAACAACACATGGAAGAAGTCCAGAAGGCGGCCGCTCAATGCGTTTCCGATCTTGTGGTGATCCAAACAGAGTTGGGAGATCTTCGCGCTAAGATCTCCACACCTGCAGAGTGACTCGAGGGCGAGTCATGATGTTTGTGTTGGGGGCCTATTGGGCATGGGATCCCCCAAGGGCAGTTTTGGGGCTTAAAGCCCACATTTTGGTTCAATTTTGTAATCCTAAAGTAAAGACTCCACATTTTGTGGTCGCGGAGTGCGTAGATGTTAAAGAGTCATAAGGTTGTCCGCCCTTATTTTGATAATGTAATGTTGGTTGTAAAAGATCTACCCATGGTCCGCGAACCATGGGATTGTATAAATAGAGAAAAGCTCTAAGTGGTTAAGGCATCAAGAAATGACGATGAAGATATGATGTATGAGAGATAGCTCTGAGTAGAAGTCTAAGTTTTGGGTCGTAGAGTAGGTAGAGGCTCTGCAGCTGAGTGCGCAGATTCCTAGAAGTCCATAGCTGAGTGCGCAGAGGTCTAGAAGTCCGTAGCTGAGTGTGAAGACCCCTGCAGCTGAGTGCGTAGGGCGAGTCAAGTTCGAAATATTTTGGAAGTATCAATAAAGAGAAGTATTCTATAATTTTTGCGTCTTTATTTCCTATTTATGCATCTGTTATATTGGGTATGAATTTCACTTCTAATGCTTGTATGATGCGCGAATGTGTATAACTGTGTTGTTTAAGTGAACGCAAGTAAGAACATCTGTTAACACGAAGCTAACTAAGATATGTTAATAATATAAGTAAGATACTTAGCGTAGTTTGGAAAATATTATAGTTCGTTGCCTTAGCAGCGTGAAAGCATATCAACCCCTGGTTAGGGCTGCACGGAAGCCGATTGTAACATTTCGCGAACGTAATGAAGGGTAGAACAGAGGGATAAGAAACCTGCGTGAAGGTAGGTATAGTTGGAATTAACCGACTTCACATCCATCTCAAGGGTGTAGAAACTTGGTTCTAGCATCCCGCCATACTGCTTCGGGTGAGACTTCAGTCTGCGCTCTGCAGGCTGATGCCGAAAGGGCTAGTAGTGTAGGGATTTGTTTGGCTAACTAACATTGAACCTGGGTCAAGCCCCCACAAACCAACAATGGTATATGTTCAGGGGGATTATATCATATATGTCAAGTTCCTAGAGGAGAAACAACTACAAGAACACACAAGGACATGTTTTACTAATGTTTGATTTTTGCAAGTGTCTTTGTTTATAATGTTTGTAATTGAGTTTGGATTGGAGACTTCAAGTGCCTCATCAAAGAGATAAAAACCCTTAAGAAGAGGAGTTTTCCAAGGAGAGTGAGAAAACATTAGTAGCTCACAAGGATCATGCACATTAGTAGCCCAACCCTCAGACATTATTTGAAAGGGGGAGAGAAAGTAATCTGTAGCCCTTTTCCATTAATGTCAAAAGGGGAGAGAAAGTAATTTTTAGCCCTTTTCCATTAATGTCAAAAGGGGAGAGAAATCTATTGATGGCTCATGTAGGGAAGAAAAATCTCAATGATAGCCATTCATTGATGACATTATGTTTTTTGGATATAGCATGAGGAGTGACCATCAATGTGGAGAAGTGATGTGCTACCATCAATGCCAAAGGGGGAGATTGTTGGACAATTGGCATTGACAGGTGGTAGGTGGCATCAAGAGTGTTGGCATTGATGTCAATTAGGATAACAATCATGGAAAATGCATAGCATGTTTTAAATTGATGTGCATGGAGTGTCAAGATCAAGGGGAGTCTTCTGGTTGATGTAGTCTTCATTGGAGAATCATCAAAGTAGCAGGTTAAATAAATAATTTATAAATATTACAACTATGATGGTGAGGTGGCTCAAGATTTGAAGGATTTTCTACTTCAGGAGATCAACAAAAATATTTGTGGAAGTGGCATAGTTGGAATATAGTTCTTGGAAAGAGCTTTCCAACGGTATGTTGAAGTACGAAAAAGGCTTCTTGGAGTGAATGATATGGTCGATCATAGTATGTAGATCAAATTCATCAACAAGAAGGGTTCCAGTGCTCAAGGTTTTGCCTCTCCCTTATGTTTTGCAAAGAAATTTCTTTATTTCTAACTAAGTTGGATTTTGGAGTATGGTCCAAACCTAGGCATATTGGGGTCTCCAGCGATTCATGCCATTAACCAGTTGAGAGGTTTTAGTAGGAGTACAAAGGACTAACTCCTGACCCCTGACCTTCAACCTATGACGCGTGGCAGAAATGACGTGAAGAACTATGGGAAACCATGGTGGTTGATGAAGTTACCTAGGGTGATGTGGTACTCCAGTTATGTGACACGTGGCATGTGTTTTTGGCATTTTTAGGTAGCCAAGTGGGCAAAATCCGTTTGACACATGGCAACAACCAAGAGGTGCCATGTGGCCCAAATGACATCAGGGTGACAAAAGATGATGATGTGGCAAAGTTTTATAAGTTCACACCATAGTTGGCTTGTTGAAGTTTTTCCTGTTTATTCGGTTTAAGAGTTGAATGCATGGATCAGACCAAAATAGTGAAACTGGCTCTAAGTCGGGGCTTTGAGCTAATCAAGGCTTTGGTCAGTCGGGCCTTGCTGCAATAATGTAGAGGAATGAACTCCTTGACTGCCGAATCTCGACTTGTGTGGGACCTAGTACAAGAAAACATATGTTACCAAATGGTGATTAGTTGAGAAGGATGAGATGTGGCACCACTTGAAGGTGGCCACATGATGTCAATGATGTCATCAAGATGAAAGCATGATGTCATCCAAGTATTCGACAGTTAGGACTGACAATAGGTTTTAAGGGCAGAAATTCCTTAAACCTCTGAATTATCGACTTAAGCTCTTTCTAGCTAGCATTTAATTCTAGCTCCTCAGGCATATAATGTGGTAGCTCTATAATGTTAAGGGTGGAGGAACATAGTCCATAGTGAAAAGAAAGCACCTATGTGTTTGACTTGCAATCACAACATTTGGTCACCTGCACTAAAGAGCTGACTTTTTAAGGAGCTTAGGCGACCAGGTAATATAGGTGCCTAGAGCTATTAGGTTGAAATCACAACACCTAGTCAATTTGCACTGAAGGGTTGAAGAATAAAGAGTTCAACACTGGTCAAATGTGCAAAGTGATATTGGTGTAGCTATAGTTAATGGTGATCACCGAGGCCAAGAGACTGAGACAGTGAGGATCATGATCTGAAGAGAAATTAATGGAGCTCTATACTTAGTAAGGGGAGCCTTTCCTGATCTCATAATTGGTACAAAAAATCAACTACATGAAAGGAGTGCCATACTCTGATGTTGAGATTTCTGATGGCGTGATGCAAATATTTCTTCTTGATACCTATGTGACTTAAAGAGCGATGATGGAGATCCATGTTGATTTAACATGCAGAATTTAATTAAGGGACTCCTTGACTGTGCAAGTAGTATGACAAGCCTTATAGGAAGACGCATTCAGGCAATATGAAGTACACAACCACGAGCTTTATACTTGATGCAAAGAGAAGTCCTTGTTTGATCCACGTGTATTAGAATGGAACAAAATAGAGGATTGGAACAATGCCATGTGGGGGAATGTGACATTGTAGTGAGGTACAGAGAGAGCTCTTAGAGAGTGTGCACTGTTATGTAAGGTCAAGAGTGCCTATGTTACTGAAAAAGGCCAAGAGTAGTGCATGTGGAATTACTTTGCACTTTTGCTTTCAAACTATGGAATTCGTGACTGGCAAACAACTGGATTGAACGTGTCTATATAGCTCTTAACAATCGCTACTTATAATAAATTGCAGTGAGTGAATTCATAGAACTCATACTTTCCAAATTTCAAATTTCAGTCTTTCGACTCTCATCGTTCTTTGCTTTTCCTCCTCTCATCCTCAGCTTCCAGGGTAACCTTGTTCCACCAACAATGACAAAGATAAGGAACTGCTGTTGCTGTTTTTCTTGCTTTTCAGGGAGAAACACCCCTCCGCCCCCCGCCCCTGGCCCCTGCAAATGCTTCTTCCACAGATATTGTTGATACATTAGGCGCTGCTTCTCCAACAGTTGCAACACGGCCTGATCCTGATCAAATCCCTCCATCAACGTCATCTGATGCCCGAGGCAAAAGTATTGAGCCGTCCTTTTCTTCTCCTTCTGCCGATCAAGACGCCTCCTCTTCTGCCGTTGTGAAGGTGGTGCCTCCTCCATCAGTTGGAGCGTCCTCCTCATCTTCCACCGTTCCAGAAACTGGTACCTCTTCCTCTACTCAACCTGGAGAAGGCAGCTCCTCTGCTCCGACATCCTCTTCCTCTATTACCAACGTAAATAAAGTTGCGGCTGCGCCCCAAGAAGATAGTGAGGAGGTGGATCTTGACGGCCTTATTGAGAACATATCCCAGCACTTGCAACTCATCATCGAGGTAAACTTCATCTCTATATATATATTTGATATTTTGTATTCACGCCTGCACATTGAAAAAAAGGGAAACGACAGAATGAATGAAATTTTGCTTCCTTTTGTGGCAGGAAAGGAGAAAACCGCCGAAAACAAAGGGGCTTCAACAATATTGGCCCACTGCTTCCAAAACATTCCTAAAATTGAAAGAGTTCATATCAGAGGGAATCAATGTCGAAAAAACGGAAACGACAGAATGAATGAAATTTTGCTTCCTTTTGTGGCAGGAAAGGAGAAAACCGCCGAAAACAAAGGGGCTTCAACAATATTGGCCCACTGCTTCCAAAACATTCCTAAAATTGAAAGAGTTCATATCAGAGGGAATCAATGTCGTTGTGCGTAATAAACTTGGACCTTTATAATTTGACAATGTTTGATTCGTAAACTGTTTTATTCATATTGTGAAATTCGAGGATCGTGTCCATCATCTAAATTCTTCTTTTTTTTTATTTGATCATATTTCAGAAAGATGTTATTCCCGGTGACGCGGTCAAGACACCTGTAAACGGTGTCCTCCAGGGTATGTGTCACGCCCACGCTACTTTTTTCTTCGCGTTGGCCGTGCGGCACTACCTTTGCCGGGTTTCGGGCAAAGTAGACTACGCCTCTTTCCAAACTTCCAACACCAATTTATATGTTAACCGTGTTATGTTTATTATTCTTATCGTTATCTCTGTGTTTATATTCCACAATTATGTTCTTAATTGTTTAATCTTCATAAACAGTATAACCGAAACAATAAACAACCATCACACGATAATACAAGAACACGATGTTTAAAAGGAGGTCCGTCTCTAAGAAGACCGGCGCCTCTAAAAACCTTTATAACTTCGCAAGTATGGTTTTACAATGTGCGTGAGCTTTCCAAGCCTCACGACTTATTACAACCGTCGCACTATTTCCGCCCGAGCTCTTTTACCCACAGTCGGCATACAGCACTGTCGTGCGGCTCTGCCCGGCGGTTACAGATTTGATGACCGTCGTATGTCGTCGTGCGTCTCGGCGCCCTGCTGTTGGCCCACGGCCAAGTCCGAACCCGTGCCTGTTATGAGACCCGCAGCCTCGACACTTCGCCGAACCGTATATCTGCCGGTGTTCGTTCTTACAACCGTCCCACCGTATGTTCAAGGAGCGAACCTTCCTCTCGATTCTGCGTTTACCTCGGTCCGCAGTCGCACTGCGATCTTCCCGACCTCTTCTCCACTCCGTAGATGAGTCTTTCTTCACATTTCGCACTCTTGCTTTTGCGAAGGACCCTTGAGATCGAAGATCGAATGGAAACTTGGATGCCTTTTCTCTTCGTCATCCCCTCCTTTATATATGAATCCACCGCCTTCATATGAGGGGCGTCGGCCCACAAGCCGACTTCCAAATATCGGTTAATTCATTTAGTTTGCGCCTTGGGCGACGTGACTTCTTTGTTAAACCATTGCGTGTGGGTATCGTTTCATCGGGGGTCGGCCTTCGTGCACGAAGCCACCCACGCACGAAACGTTTACGCTTCTCGTGCGCCCACACTTGGGTCCACCTTTCGTCAAGTCGCCCCTTCGTTCGTCCCTCCGTTCGAACATGTGCGCCCATACTTCGTGTCGTTCGTTCGCTTGTCCGCCCACCCGTTCGGGGTGCCGTTCAACCGGTTACGCGCGCCCACTTCGTTTCGTTTCGTGTCGGGTCTTCAAACGGTCATCGGGTGAGGGGTTGCGTTTGCCATCGTTCGGGCCGCCCTCCGTCGTGCGAAGCGCCTAGATCTCCGGTCGTTACATCCTCCCCCACCTTATTTCGTTGTCGTCCCGACAACCTCCACACCATCATGCACTCTTCAGCCTTCCGTACCAAGTCGCCCTCCCGTTCTGTGATCCTGTGCACTGTTCGGGAGTATGTATCCCATACTACATCAAGTCGGTATTAAGGCATCGACCAGGCTTCTCAATGTTTCGGACCTCCAAGTCATCATGTGTGGACCTCTGTGCAGTGTTAAGCAACACTTCTCGTTTCGGTCCTTGGCTCAATTCTCGTGAGAACCCCACTTTTTTGTTGCCACTTGGACCATCCTGCCCAATCTCCATACGGGCTCACTGCCTTGAGCAGCCAACGGTGAGCCCGGGCTCCTGTTTTCTCTAAGCAAGCCCCGACGGAGGTGAGTCTGGTGGCTCACCCGTGTCCATCAATTCTGCTACTCTGTTCGGACCTCCGTCCATCAACCCGGTCCCCCCGCTGAGTCTTCTCTCCTCTAAATTCTGCCGATGTGCCTCCCGACACTCCTCTTGGATGTTCGGTCCTCTACACATCTTACTTTTTCTGCAATTGTTTCCCACCCATTCCAGCCCTCTTGGCCGATCCAAGGTGTTGTCTGCAAGTGTTTGAACAATCGGTTTTTCCCCTTCAACCGTTGTCACTCTCTTCGTGTGAAGTTCCGTTGTGCATCCCCACGGTAAGGCGCCCTCCTGTATAGGCAAACGAACTCTGCCTTTCTCGGCTCTCGGCTCCTCTACCGAATGCTTGTTCGCAATGTTATTACGAGGTCCCTTCGTAAGAGCACCCCCATCCATACTTGTATGCTCGCAGCCGGATTGTGTTTCGGCTTGATTCACTTCAAGCTCCCCCTCGGTCATACCTCCGCCTGCAACATTTTCTTTTCTGCCCAAGTCTGAACGACCTGGTTCACCCGGCTCCCTCCGAACCGTGGCAGCACTTGTCATTCCCCGTGCCGCTGGTATGTCTGTGAGAATTCTTTCTTCTTCGTCATTATAATCTGCAACCTCATCGATCATACGCCTCATGACCCGATCCTATTCCATCATTCGACAAAGTCCAAGAAGTTCTCTTTCAACGTTTTCTACCAAGGCTGCAAGTCCTTCACGGATGCGGGGTCTTTCTTCTATCTGTCGTCTCAATCCGTGTAAGGTAGACAAAAGTTTCCTCCCGCCTTCTCCCAAACTTGCCAAGTCTTGTTCGTCCATGTGAGATTCATCATTCATCCATGCCGGTAAACGATTCGAATCCGGCTCATCTTGAGCGTCCTCGAGTTCTGCTTTTATCGAACTCCCGTCGTCGTGAGTGTCCTCCTCCTCACTTGCCCATGCCGACGAATCAACCGACCTTGGTTCTGCTTGATTTACTTCAAGCCCGACCTCCATCGTTTCGCCGCCATGTATTTCTTCCATGTTCGGTTCGTATGTACCCACCAGGTATCCATCGACCCATCTCAAAGGGCTAATCTTCCGAAAGTCCTCTGGGTGTTCCCGGTAGTGCATCCCCAACCTGTCAATGTAGTCGAGCTCCTCTTGCTCGATCACAATTTGTTTGTCCATTGCTGTGCGCACCTGCCACTTTTCGACCGGTTCTCTAACCGACCTGCGCACCTGCTAACCTGTTCACCTGTTAACCTGTGCGTTCCTCCCTGCAACTGTTTCGTTCACCAGCTCCGCTTGAGCTCTGATACCATCTGTCACGCCCACGCTACTTTTTTCTTCGCGTTGGCCGTGCGGCACTACCTTTGCCGGGTTTCAGGCAAAGTAGACTACGCCTCTTTCCAAACTTCCAACACCAATTTATATGTTAACCGTGTTATGTTTATTATTCTTATCGTTATCTCTGTGTTTATATTCCACAATTATGTTCTTAATTGTTTAATCTTCATAAACAGTATAACCGAAACAATAAACAACCATCACACGATAATACAAGAACACGATGTTTAAAAGGAGGTCCGTCTCTAAGAAGACCGGCGCCTCTGAAAACCTTTATAACTTCGCAAGTATGGTTTTACAATGTGCGTGAGCTTTCCAAGCCTCACGACTTATTACAACCGTCGCACTATTTCCGCCCGAGCTCTTTTACCCACAGTCGGCATACAGCACTGTCGTGCGGCTCTGCCCGGCGGTTACAGATTTGATGACCGTCGTATGTCGTCGTGCGTCTCGGCGCCCTGCTGTTGGGCCACGGCCAAGTCCGAACCCGTGCCTGTTATGAGACCCGCAGCCTCGACACTTCGCCGAACTGTATATCTGCCGGTGTTCGTTCTTACAACCGTCCCACCGTATGTTCAAGGAGCGAACCTTCCTCTCGGTTCTGCGTTTACCTCGGTCCGCAGTCGCACTGCGATCTTCCCGACCTCTTCTCCACTCCGTAGATGAGTCTTTCTTCACATTTCGCACTCTTGCTTTTGCGAAGGACCCTTGAGATCGAAGACCGAATGGAAACTTGGATGCCTTTTCTCTTCGTCATCCCCTCCTTTATATATGAATCCACCGCCTTCATATGAGGGGCGTCGGCCCACAAGCCGACCTCCAAATATCGGTTAATTCATTTAGTTTGCGCCTTGGCCGACGTGACTTCTTTGTTAAACCATTGCGTGTGGGTATCGTTTCATCGCGGGTCGGCCTTCGTGCACGAAGCCGCCCACGCACAAAACATTTACGCTTCTCGTGCGCCCACACTTGGGTCCACCTTTCGTCAAGTCGCCCCTTCGTTCGTCCCTCCGTTCGAACATGTGCGCCCATACTTCGTGTCGTTCGTTCGCTTGTCCGCCCACCCGTTCGGGGTGCCGTTCAACCGGTTACGTGCGCCCACTTCGTTTCGTTTCGTGTCGGGTCTTCAAACGGTCATCGGGTGAGGGGTTGCGTTTGCCATCGTTCGGGCCGCCCTCCGTCGTGCGGAGCGCCTAGATCTCCGGTCGTTACAGTATGGGAATGGCACAATTGGTTGGTGCAGGTCTCTTTGTAATAGGAAATATTGTGGAGAGGTTTGAAGAAGTTGATGGCAACAAAGCTTTTTGAGAAGACGCAGGTGAAATTTCGATTTGTGTTATTTTAATGGTTTTTTTTTAATTATATATATGGATTCAATGTCTTGAAAAACCTTTAGGGCACTTCGATTGTGCAGGGTTACCCATTAAGCTTGTGATTTCAATAAATTTCCACTGGATTTTAGAGAAATTAGACTAGAAAAACACACTGGAAAAGTTTTCAAAAAATCTCACTGAAGACAACTCGATGAAGAACCCCTGGGGTATTAGAATTATGTAGATTAAACAATTTAAACTTAAGTTTTAAAAAGATTTGTCCGATTTTGATTAAAATTAACCAGAAAAAATATAGTGAAAAGGTCATTTACTCTATAAGTTAGATTACACTTTTAAAAAAAATTGAATATTGGGCTTTCCACACTTTTTATAATTAATATATTAGGGGTGGGAATAAAATATTTTATGTTAAAAAAAATTAATTAAAGGAAAAAACTATTTATTTCCAAATTAAAGAAGTGACTCCATTCATTTTTAATATAAAATTGCTAAAAAAATATTTATAATAATAGAAAAATATTTGAGTTAAATTAAATATTTCATGCCTATGTAAATAAATAAATAAGCATGTTATTATATAAAAATTAAATTAATTAATAAAGTATTCAAATTTACTATATAGTTAAATAAATCAATTATGTATATATAAATTATTGCAAAAGATATTTTTATTTTAAAATATTTCAAAGTATTTCATTATTATATATATTGGATTTTTATTTGTCATTTAAAAATATTTTTAATAATGAAATATATAATAGATATATATATTATTTTAACATCGACTAGACTAAAAATAGTCTATGGGACAGATTGCTTTTTCGCTTCTCTACAAACCACTCGCTAAATAGAATATCCCGAGAGCTAGCAGCGTATCTGTGTTGTTTTTGAAGGCCTCACATTCTAAAATGAAATGTTTTTTTGTTTCCACTTTTCCGGAAGAACAAACTTGTTTCACAAGGGAGTTGATGAGAATCAGTGTTAAACTGAGCGATAAGAATTTTGGCTCTCCAAGAGATATTGGCTTCTATGTATGCTTTTTGTTGATGACTATGAATGGGATTAAACACTTCAATATAGTACTTTTTCTTTCTTCCTAGCTCCTTATCCCAACTATGCTTGTGGTTCTTATCCATAACAAAAGAGTTTATCTCTTCGTTGTTTGTGGGACACGTGTTCAAGCAAATACCCCATTTACTAAACCATCCACAAGCTTATCCATAACAAAAGATTTTATCTCTTTGTTGTTTATGGGACACGTGTTCAAGCAAATACCCCATTTACTAAACCATCCACAAGCTTATCCATAACAAAAGATTTTATCTCTTTGTTGTTTATGGGACACATGTTCAAGCAAATACCCTATTTACTAAACCATTTGTTATTTTGTTGCATCGAAGTGTTTTGTTTTGTTTTGTTTTGTTTTGTTTTTTTTTTTTTGTTCTGTTGCACAATTGTCATCAGAGACAACCTTAGGCTATCTACCCTCTTCCATTTGCTCACTTTTTTTTAAATACCTTATGACTTACACCATAACAATTGCTTCAATAGGAGCAACCACTGTTTCACTTAACAAGATAGCATAAGGAACTGCACATCTTGAATTTGTTTGTAATCAAAAGCTTAATTTTCTCAATTTGCCTCCATTGCATGTCGAATGTATTGTTGGCCCATAGTTCACAACCATAGAGAATCACGAGAAACACTACAAGCCCAAATAGAGTACTTCTTGCACATAGTTCACAACCATAGAACATCACGAGAATCACTACAAGCCCAAAAAAAATTGAGAGGTTTTCCAATCCCATAACTCTTGAGAGGTTTTCCAATCCCATAACTCTGTCTCTCTAGACCTATATATCAAACACTTTGATATGCAAATTTTTTTCAAATTTTAATTTTATAAAAGATTTACACTTGGAAAAATCTAATCATTGTAAAAACTTAATAAATATGTAACTACAATTAATAATATATTAAATTTATTAATATGATATATAAATAATACCAATTTATATTGCTCTTAAACCAGAATAATAAATTAATTACATGTAGAACATTTTTAATTTATAATTATAATATTAAACACATTTATTACTTTGTTTTTAAAGTCCAATATATATGTATTTATATATATATATATTATAAAAATATCGATTTATTTTGGATCTTAAAACAGAGAAGATTGTGTGACATTGCACTGGAAATTTTTTATAAAATTAATATAATTTATATAAATATTAATTTTTTTAATTAAATATTAGAAATTAAATAATTTAAAAAATTATTAACGTGAAACTTTAAAATATAAAATGTTATATCAAATATTTGATAAAGACCGTCTCAAAGAATTACAAATTATAATATATTAAACCTGCACATTACAACTCAAACCTTTACTCATTAAAATTTACATCACGTCATCTAAAAAAAGTGTTTTAATGGATGAACATGTCCAATAGGCAGAATCCAGTGTTTTAATGGACTTTCCTTGACTTATTACAGGTTCTTCAAAGCCCCAGTAAACAAGGAGGATCTGGATAATTTTAGACAAGATATAGATGGTATGTACAGACAAATTAATACCCAGATTGGTATTTGTATTTTAGATGCCACTGGCCGCAAGAAAGCCCCTCTCTCCAGAAGATATCCGGATCATGCAGGTGAATATATGATTGAAATAATTTGTTTATTTAAATTCGTTCTCCCCACAAACATGATCTGATGATTAGTGCCGTTGAAACAGTTGGAATAGAGGAGTCGGTAAAAGAAATTATCGACCTTTTGGAATGGGCGAGTGACAAAAATGCCATTGTAATTATGGTGCATGGATTCGGCGGACTAGGTAAGACCACCCTTGCAGATGCCGTCTTTTCGTTCGCTGACATTCAAGGATGTAAATATTCTAAAGTTCAACTCTTCGAAAATATCGATTCAAAGCCAAAGATAGTAGAGTTGCAGAGATTAATCTTAAAAGATTTGATGGATGGGACAGTTCCAGATATTAGAACTAGCCAGGATGGACAGGGAGAAGTGGGCAGGATGTTAAAGGAAGTGCCCGCGTTTATCTACATAGATAATGTTTTGGGGCAAGAGGAGCTTGGGCAGCTTTTGCCCAAGGATATGGATAAGGCCAAGAAGGTGAGGCTGCTTCTCACTGCACGTGATACAGCTGTGCGCAGAGCGTTAAAAGTGAAAACAATACCCTATGCTATGAAAGGCCTTCATCACACAGAAGCTATGCAGCTTTTGGAGACAGAAATCAATGCTGGAACGGATGACAAGGACAACCAACTAAATTCTACCCAATTGAATCAGATTGTACAGTCATATGGCGGAATTCCAGCACTTTTGAATGTGGTAGGAGGATTCATACGTGCAGAAGAGGATAAACAAGAAGCTTATAGAATATTGATGAAAGAGAAAGAAAAATGGGACACTGAAATTTGGAAAATAGAGTCCTACCTCTTTGCATACGACTATCTCCCTGAGATATCCAGAGATCCATTTCTGGACATTTGCTCATTTTTTAAAGGATGGGACTGGGACACAGTGGCAGATATTGTGGGAGAGATTGAATTGAAAATGCTGGAAAGTAGATCACTTGTCAGCAGAGGCACAAATGGGGTTGTTGTTGTACACGATGTCATTTTGTCAATCGGTCTGAAAAAGACAGAGGGAGTGAGATTCACATTCACCAGTGGAAAGCAAGTTGAGGAGCTGCTAAATGAGAAGGTATCAAATCATGAAATTAATTTTGTTCCATAATATGTCTCTATCATTATGATAATTACTCAATTCTGTTTAATTATATCATGCAGGAAATTCCAGAGATCAAAGGTATATGGCTGAGTGAAAATAATAAAGATCTATTAGATATATCAGCGTCAAAATTGGAGTTTTTGTGCAGTTCGATAAGAGTTCTTGCATTGGGGAACTGGATAAAAGTAGAGGACAATTGTAGTCAAACATTTAAAAAGTTGGTTTTTCTACAAGCTACAGTTCCCCATCTTCCCTTTGATGTGTCCCAGTCAAAGGGATTGAAATATTTGAAGTACGAACCAAGGGATTTGAATTTCCACGAGGCAAGTCTCTTTTAAATATTTAGTCCAATATCTCTTTCCTCAATTTTCTTCAAAAAATGAATTCATCTGTGAGATAGTTTTATTATTTTTAATGGTTCAATTTGATTATGTTTGTCACAAATAATTTGCAGATTCCCTCGAGTGTTAGGTACATGGAGTTTGATGGAAGGTCACATTCTCATGCCTTCGAAATCTCTTCCAGCAATCTTCAGCATCTCGGGAATTTGCGGATACTTAGATTGACCCACTTTGTAGCGTTGAAAAATTTGTCTAAAGACCTGGGTGGTCTAGTACGTGGTTTGCAAGAACTCACACTTTCATATTGCAGATCTATACAGGAGTTACCAGCCTCAATTTCAAAGCTCCAATCTTTAAGAGTAATCAGAATGTAGTACTGTTCGAGTATAATGCAATTGCCTGAAGATTTTGGATCATTGATTTCTCTGCAAAAACTCAATTTGCAGGGTTGCAAGAATCTAAAAGTGCTTCCTAGTAATTTTGAGAAACTCACAGCATTGAAATCATTGGATCTATCCTATTGCGAGAGGCTAGTAGATCTCCCTCATGGCTTAGGAAACTTAACGTCGCTTGCTGAATTAGAGTTGAAGGAATGCAGCCAATTAAGAAGTATTCCAGAAAGCATTGGAGACCTGAAGTCGTTGGCCTCCTCACTGTATATGTCAGGTTGTTCAAGCTTAAAAGAACTAGCTAATGGGTTCTGCAACCTCTCCTTTATCAGATTTCTTTCATTGGAGCGGTGTAGCAATTTAGAGAAGCTTCCAGACAGATTTGGGGAATTAGTAAATTTAAGAAGGCTGGTTTTAAATGAGTGCAAAAACCTTGAAGATTTGTGTAACGACTTCCACTGCCTCGCCTCCTTAGGAACTTTAAACTTGAGAGGGTGCCACAGTTTAAAAGGACTGCCTGAATATTTTCACTGTCTTGCCTCATTGAATCGATTATTGCTAAATGATTGCCCCCTGTTGGAGGGGGAAGAGATGGACAAGGTGGTGAAGATAAAAACATTACTGGGTGATTCACCTCAAAGCCGACGAATCATGGATGGAGCACCCACAGGCATTGAAGCACCAAGAAGGTCGTCCCGACAAACTCGGCTTCCTGCAAGGTATAGAGACTATGCCTTAATGTCTAATATAATGAATGTTGAAGAACCAATTGATTATGAGCAGGCTAAACAACATGAACCATGGATTAATGCTATGAATGATGAGTATGCTTCTCTTATGAAAAATCAAACATGGGAATTAGTGGAACTTCCTGAAAATAAAGTTCCAATTGGAAGAAAATGGTTGTACAAATCGAAATTTAAAGCAGATGGTACACTTGATAAATTTAAGGCAAGATTAGTAGCAAAAGGATATGCTCAAAAGGAGGGAATTGATTATGAAGACACTTTTGCACCAGTAGCTAAGTTGAATACAATTAGATTACTGATTGCCTTAGCCACAAAACATAATTGGAATATACATCAATTGGATGTC
>APFE031068034.1:70835-89978 GCA_000404065.3 Pinus taeda | reverse complement strand
TACCTGTAGAAACAACCCTGTAGTGGTCCTGAACATCTTTCACTATACAACCCAATTTACCAAATTCTACTTTTAAATGATTATCAGTGATAGTGGAAACAGATAGCAAATTCTTTTTGAGAGCAGGTACATACATCACATTATGAATCTGTCGCATTTGTCCATTAGGTAAGTACACATTTATTATGCCATAGCCTTGAACTTTAAGTGACTTGTCATCTCCTAGGTAAATGTGTGTACCATCAGATTTCTCATAATATTTATCATACCATTCTTTATTACAAGTCATGTGTGCCGATGCACCAGAATCTATAAACCAAGCATTCTCATCATCAGTTTCAGCAAACAATGCAGCATCAGAAAGAAATTACTTAAGATTTTTAAATCCATCATTCACTGAGGTGTCTCTGTATATGTAATTTCCATTATGCCTGTTATGTCTTTGATTTGATTCATTATTCTTTCTCCTATAGCAATCTTTAGCCAGATGTCCAGGTTTTCCACAATAATCACATTCAATGTTCCTCTTAACATAAGAATCAGGAGGTGCCATACCTTTCTGCTTTGCTTGAAAACGGCCTCTGTTCTTGTCCCATGTCCTCCCTCGGAATGGTCTTTTGCCTCTTGCAGTCAAAGCCAAATCAGAACCATTTGACTCCAGTTCAAAAATTTTCATGCACTCTTCTTCTTGAAGAATAATTCCAGCCAATTCTTCAAATGTAGGAGGTGTCGGTCTAGCTAAGAGAGCTGAAATAAAGACTTTATAGTCTGGGACTAACCCCTTTAAAGCAATAGTTACCAAGTCTGTACTAGAAACCTTTTCACCAATATCACCAAGCTTATCACTGAAGTCTTTAATTCGGGAAACAAAGTTGTTAATGCTTTGATTGGCATCCATTTTGATAGATAGCAGCTTTGTTTTTAAAAATAAAATACGGTTTGCATTAGTAGTCTCATACAAACCTTTGAGAGTGTCCCATGTCGCCTTTGAAGTTTCACAGTCCCGAATGTGAGGAATAATATTGTCCTTCACTAACATGCGTAGCAGCACCCTTGCTTTCATTTCACGCTTCTCCCAATCTTGAGTGGCAGTAGGAGGTTGAGGCTTGGTCTCGTCACCTTTGACAATCGTCCAGAGATTGTATGCCTCCAGTACTATTATGAGCTTAAATTTCCAATTGACATAATTTTCTCCATCAAGTTTTGTAGACTCATTAAAATATGAATCTGCAAGGGGATTAGCCATTTCTCCACCAATGACCAAATTCAAAAAAATCGCAAGCTTCTTAAGGTTGGAAAACTCGATTCCGGCAGAATCCAACAGGAAAATTGGTTAATAAATAAAAATTTGTGTATCTGTTAATTGGTTGTTAGTACAGATAGCGAAGGTCTGGCGCACGATCTTAAAAATGCACAACAAATAGACAAACACCTTTAATAATATGCTGCCACCGTTGTAAACAAAAATTGTTTTTCAAAGTTTACACTTCACACTCAGAAAAAAAAAAAAACGAACCTTATTCACTCAGCAATCAAAGAGCTCAGATTGCCACCGTGGGCTTCTTGGTCAATTCCGTGCCTAATCCAACAAGACCGATCCACACAACTGTTATAAGCCGATTGTTTAATACTGTCACTGCGCACACTCTAATGGCAGAGTCACTCACTGCCCGTGAAGAGGAGAGAGGCGCAGACAAAAGAGCTCCGATACCAAATTACAACAAAAAACTATAACAAATACACAGGCAGAAACACCAGCAAACGTGAGACAAAGCTCACACACCTTCATTCATTTATTTGCTCAATTACATCACACTTATATAGGAAACTCACTCACCTAAACTTCCTGAATATGTGCAACCAATTCCTAACCACTCACAACTAATTCTATTTCTGCATTATTCTGTTCAACCACTCACAACTAATTCTATTTCTGCATTATTCTCACATGGTAGACATCCGGCAAAGCGAAATGTTGGTGAAGAGATGGGGAGAAATTCAAAGAGAAGGCAATCCATTAGGGTCTTTTACAGTGTGGACAGGACAGGTTAACATAACATCCATCCATCCATATTGATATACCAATCATGTTATTGCATGTATTTTATGTGAACTTTTAAAATGAATATAGATTGTGTATCTTTTTTTACTTTGTACTGATTTCAGATTTCTGTTCAGGATTTGTCGGAGGACCGGAAGGCGACTCTAGAAAAGGAGTTGTTAACAGAATTCGACAGCCTTCTCAGTAATGGAGAAGGAGAGCCATTCCATCTGTCTCACCATCTTTCTGCAGACTCCCTCTTTCTTGTCATCATTGATTTTGATTATGATTTCCCGTGGCCTTTATTTGAAGAAACGATAGATGAAATACAAACAAAATTTGAAATAATTTATATAGGCAACAATTTTAATGAGTTTCCATTGAAAGTCAAGGGTAAAATTGTAGGCCATAGGGAGCGAGACGATCGCACTGTTGATGTGTTCGGGAAAGTGAGCGATGTGTTAGATGTTGCAGATCAAGAGCGAGTACTAGATCCAGATGATCCGAACCTGTAAACAGTTGGGGGCCAAAGGCTTACCCCTTTACGGTGGACAAAATTAAAGAATTAGAGGAGGAAGAGTGGTCTCAAATAGAGACTACGTCTACTTTAGAGCTTTTTTTCTACCATCAAGAAAGTGTATGGCATAAGGTGAGTAGTCCATCATCGTTTGTTTAAATTTTAATAGATTAAAGGTTGTTTTGTTATATTTATTTTTTTGGGAGATGATAAATTAAAGAGATTATAATATTTAATATATTTGTTTTTTTAATATTGTCATTAAAAATAATAAGTTAAAAAAATTTAAACAAATAATTTATTATTGTTTTACGATTATTAATTTTTTTTCCTTATTTTGAAAGGTAAAAGAGGTTTTGCTTCAACAAAAATGATATGTTTATTTGGTGGAGATGGCTCTACAAAAGGGATATCTATGAAAGAGTTTACATTTTTTTTAAGGAATGTGTTAATAGAGTTTATTGCTGACATTCATATAATTTATATCACTGGATTTGACTTCAAAGAGACAAAAAGATCAAAGCTCACAGATACCATTTATGTTCCTTATTGTTCACTACCAAATCCCGAAATGCCAAAAGTTGAGATGGAGGAGATGCCTTTGTTAAATTTATTGGAACACGAGGCTATAAGATTTTGGACACACTTTTCTTCTTTAGAAGAAATGTTGTCTAAAAGAGATGACAATGCAAAGCTAAAAAGAATCTTTAACTCTATTGATCATCACATTCCATGGATGATATTAATAGATAAAGATGGGGAAATAATTATAGAAAATGGGCAAGATATGATTTCCCTATATTCAAAGAGTATGGAAGAGAAAGCCAAGACATTGATGCAAGTCTTGATCAAGGGCTCCAAGGAGGACAGAGAACAAGCGTTGTTTGAGTTAAAACAAAGAAGATGTATTTAATGCTATGTATTATAAATGAACTACATTTTATTTATTATTTTCAATATGTTTTCTCATTTTTATTTCACTATAATAATGTTCTTTGCCATTATTAATTTTTATTGTTGATTCAAAGTTGCATTGTGTTGAATTGTAGTGAGTTCAAAAGTATAAGAGAATCATAATCAAACACATTATTTCTTTGAAATAGGACATAAATCTAGTCAAACAAAACCAAATACCTGTTAATCCCAAACTAATCGGTTTTCTTAATATATTGTTATTAAAAATAATAAGTTAAAAAAATTTAAATAGATGATTTATTATTGTTTTAAGATTATTTTTTTTCCTTATGCTAAAAGGTAAAAGAGGCATTACTTCAACAAAAAATGATATGCTTTTTGGTGGATATGGCTCTATAAAAGGTTGAATATCTATAAAGGAGTTTACATTTTTATTAAGGAACATATTAATAGAGTTTATTGATAACATTCATATAATTTATATCATTGGATTTGGCTTCAAAGAGATAAAAAGATCAAAGCTTACAGATACCACTTATGTTCATTATTGTCCACTGCAAAATATTGATATGGAAAAAGTTGAGATGGAGGAGACGGCTTTCTTAAATTTATTGGAACATGAGGCTATAAGATTTTGGACACACTTTTATTCTTTAAAAGAAGAAGTGTCTAAAAGAGATGACAAAGCCAAACTGAAAAACTCTTTGATTCTATTGGTTATCACATTCAATGGATGATATTAATAGATAAAGATGGGGAAATAATGATCGAAACTAGGAAATATATGGTTTTCCAATACAGAAAGAGTATGGAAGAGAAAACAAAGAGGTTGATGCAAATCTTGATGAAAGGTTCCAAGGAGGACAGACAACAATCATTGTTTGACTTATGCATGATTTAGAACAAATATGATGTATTTCATACCATGTATTATAAACATTTTATCTATTATTTTCAATATGTGTTTTCATTTTTATTTCGTTATAATACTATTCTTTCTTATTATTATTTTCTCTCATTAAATCAAGCATGTGTTGTCCTGAATTTTGGTGAGTTTAAAAGTATAAAAGATTCATAATCAAACACAGAATTTCTTTGAAATAAGAGGTAAATCCATACAAATAAAACCAAATACCCATTACTCCCAAACTAGTTTTGATCGTGCATTAAAAAAAAAAAAATGGATGATTTATTATTGTTTGAAGATGATTTTTTTTCTTATTTTGAAAGGTAAAAGAGGTATTGCTTCAACAAAAAATGATGTGCTTATTTGGTGGAGATGGTTTTGAAAACGGAATATCTATGAAGGATTTTACATTTTTTTTTAAGGAATGTTTTAATAGAGTTTATTGATGACATTCATATACTTCATATCACTGGATTTGACTTCAAAGAGAGAAAAAAATCAAAGCTCAGGATATTGTCCACTACCAATTCTTGATACACCAAAAGTTGAGATGGAGGAGATTCCTTCATTAAGTTTATTGGAACATGATGCAATAAGATTCTTGACACACTTGTCTTCTTTAGAAGAAATGGTGTCTAAAAAAGATGACAATGCCAAACTGAAAAGAATCCTTGACTCTATTGGTTATCACATTCCATGGATGATATTAATAGATAAAGATGGGGAAATGATTATAGAAAATGGGCAAGATATGGTTTCCCTATATGTAAAGAGTATGGAAGCGAAAGAAAAGAGATTGATGCAAATCTTCATCAAGGGTTCCAATGAGGACATAGAACAAGCATTGTTTGAGTTAGAACAAAGATGATGTATTTAATGCTATGTATTATAAATTAATTACATATTATTTATTATTTTCAATATGTTTTCTCTCATTTTTTTCACTATAATAATGTTCCTTTTTATTATTAATGTTTATTGTTAATTGAAGGATGTGTTGTCTTGGGTTTTGGTGAGTTTAAAAGTATAAGACAATCATAATCAAATACATTATTTCTTTGAAATAAGACATAAATATGTTCAAGCAAAACCAACTACCCATTAATCCCAAACTAGTTTTAAACTAGGGAAAGAAGAATAAAAAAGTTTAAATTATGTATTGATTTTCATATTTTTAACTAGTTGTATCAGAATGACAATTAATATTTTCCCAACATGGACCACCTAAAGAGTTACATGTTCTAAGATCTTATATATTCCGATGTATTATCCAAGAAAAAATAACTATTGGTTTCTCATGAAAGATGTACAAAATGACCTTCACTACTCCTTAGGGGGCCTTTGCTTATATCACATCCTACACCAACATATGTTTTATGTATCTATACTTTTTTTATCCACAAACTACTGTCATAAGTTAATATGAGGCAATGGGCACATCCCCCAATGAGTAGTTCTCTTTTTACTAAAAGGGGTAAATATTCAATGGACTAGACCATATTATACCACCATTGAAACCTTGAAGTGAAAAACTATGAAAGGGCATAATGTACATGAGTATAATCACGGTAATAGAACCAAATGGGAAATTGTTTACAAGCTGATAAACATGTGCTGCCTTTGCTAGATGGGTGGGGGCCAAAGGCTTATCCCTTTACCGTGGACAAAATTAAAGAATTAGAGGAGGAAGAGTGGTCTCAAATAGAGACTACGTCTACTTTAGAGCTTCTTTTCTACAATCAAGAAAGCGTATGGCATAAGGTGAGTAGTCCATCATTGTTTGTTTAAAGTTTGATAGATCAAAGGTTGTCTTGTTATATAATTTTTTTTGGGGAGGGGATGATAAATTAAAGATTAGTATTTAATTTATATTTGTTTTTTTTAATATTGCTATTAAAAATAATAAGTTAAAAAAATTTAAATAGATGATTTATTATTGTTTTAATATTAATTTTTTTCTTTATTTTGAAAGGTAAAAGAGGTATTGCTTCAACAAAAAATGATATGTTTATTTGGTGGAGATGGCTCTGAAGAAGGGATATCTATGAAGGAGTTCACATTTTTTTAAGGAATGTGTTAATAGAGTTTATTGCTGACATTCATATAATTTATATCACTGGATTTGACTTCAAAGAGACAAAAACATCAAACCTCACCGATGCCACTTATGTTGGTTATTGTCTATTGTAAAATCCTGAAATGCTAAAAGTTGAGATGGAGGAGATGCCTTTGTTAAATTTATTGGAGCATGAGGCTATAAGATTTTGGACACACTTTCATTCTTTAAAAGAAGAAGTGTCTAAAAGAGATGACAATTCCAAATTGAAAAAACTCTTTCACTCTATTGGTTATAGCTTTCCATGGATGATATTAATAGATAAAGATGGGGAAATAATTATAGAAAATGGGAAGATATGATTTCCCTATTTTCAACGAGTATGGAAGAGAAAGCCAAGAGATTGATGCAAGTCTTGACAAGGGCTCCAAGGAGGATAGAGAACAAGCATTGTTTGAGTTAGAACAAAGATGATGTATTTAATGCTATGTATTATAAATGAGCTACATTTTATTTATTATTTTCAATATGTTTTCTCATTTTTTTCACTATAATAGTGTTCTTTCTTATCATTAATTTTTATTGTTAATTCAAGGGTGTGTTGTGGCGAGTTAAAAGTATAAGAGAATCATAATCAAACACATTATTTCTTTGACATAAAACATAAATCTATTCAAGCAAACCAAATACCCATTAATCCAAAACTAGTTTTAAACTATGGAAAAACGAATACATTTTTTTAAATTATGCATTGATTTCCATATTTTTAACTAGTTGTATCAGAATGACAATTAGCCATTTCCCAACATGGATAACCTAAAGAGTTACATGTTCTAAGATCTTATATATTCCAATGTATTATCCAAGAAAAATTAACTATTGGTTTCTCATGAAAGATGTATAGAATAAACTTCACTACTCCTTAGGGCGCCTTTGCTTATATCACATCCTACGCCAACATATGCTTTATGTATCTATAATTTTTTTATACACAAACTACTATCATAAGTTAATATGAGGCTATGGCCACATCCCCCAACGAGTAGTTCTCCTTTTAATAAAAGGGGTAAAGATTCAATGGACTAGACCATATTATACCACCATTCAAACCTTGAAGCGAAAAACTATGAAAGGGCATATTTTAATCTATCCGACATGAAGCATGATATTTCTTATCTAGATAAATAAATCTAATACTGCTATTGGAATATATTAACAAAATTGCATCCTAATAATATTGATAATATTATGTTAATAGGAAGCTAAATGCAATTTAAAGGAATTATAAAACAATTCAAAAGGAAGTATGTGTCATTTAGAAAGTTTTCCATTTCCTCTTGGAACCCAAAATTTCAATGTTGTGTTGATTGCTAAGAATTGAACTATATTTCCAATAAGGCTTTCTTATTAGGGCACTTAAGCAATTGATTTTTTTTTTATAAGAACATGAGTTCACTATTATTATCAAACTAAGATAAAGGCATGTCTTTATGAATCAGATCTCTACCATCACCCTAGGCTAGACAAAAGAATTTCAAGATGTTTTTGTTGATACATAATTGTTCAAAATTCACCCAAAAAATGGCCTAAATTGTCTCAAAGATGTTTATTAGTTCTTAACTAATCAAATTTGATTAGAAGAGTATTCTATAAAGGGGACATTATCACAATTTTTTTTTTTTATTCTTATAAATCATCATTACAAAAGTGATACATAAGTTTGATAATAGAATATGAATAAGATTTATTTTTCCCTATGAATATTAAAAAATCTATGAATAACATTACACCCTACGAATATGAACCTTTAGATTAATAAACCCAAGGGATTATAAACCCAAGGAAATAATATCAAACCCAAGGGATCAATAATATAAACTCAAGGTATATAAACCCTAAGATAAACATTATGAACCCTAAAGCAATCATGGTTGATGATGATTGATTTTCATATTGAGACAATATTTGTCACAATGCAACATTGGAACATGGTTGCTTTTCATATTGAAAAAATCCTTGTTACATTGTGACGTTGGACTATGGTTGTTCATGATTATAAACCCAATGGATTTATATTAAACCCGAAGATTAATATTATAAATCCTATGAAAAAGGTTATACCCTAGGAATATGAACCCTTAGATTAATAAATCCGAGGGATTAATATTATAAACCCAAGGGAGTAATAAACTCAAGGAAACAATAAATGGTCGATTTTCATATTGACATAATCTTTGTCACAATGTGATGTTGTACTATGGTTGACCATGATTGATTTTCATATTGAGACAACCTTTGGCACAATGCGACGTTGGAAATCGGTTTGCCATGGTTGATTTTCATATTGAGACAATATTTGTCACAATGTGATGTTGGGCTATGGTTGACCATGGATGACCATGGTTGTCATAATGTAACGTTGGACCAAGGGATTGATATTATAAACCCCAAGGAATAATTCTAAAACCCCAAGGTATTATAAACCCAAGGAAAATGGACCCGTAGATTAATAAAACCAACGAATTAATATTATAAACCCAAGGGAGTAATATTAAACCCAAGGGAATAATATTATAGCCCTAGGTATATAAACCCTAAAATAAACATCGTTGACCATGTTTTACCATGGTTGATTTTTATATATGCTATATTATAAACTTAATATTATAAATCATGATGTCAAACTCAATATTAAAAGTCGTAATTATAAACCTATAGTACAAAACCTAATATTAAGTATTAATATATTAATTATTTATTAAGAAAATTTTTATATAAATATTAATATATTTATATATATTAATAAATATTAAACCCAAAGGATTTATAGTATAAACCTTAAGGAGTAATATTATAAATGGAAGGGAATAATATTAAACCCAAAGGATAATTATTATAGTCCCTTTTTATTAATATTATAAAACCAAGGGAATAATATTAAATCCTATGAACATGCACCAAACTAGTTGCTACCTATTTCCCGTTAGCGTTTCTACCATATCTTCCTGGTTTGAGCCCATTGGCCAAATGTGGGATGCCACATGGAACTCTTTGATTGGGCCATGTCGCTACTTAGATTAGGCCTATCTGGCCAATTCAAACCTTCCACATGGTAGCGCCAGATTGACAAAGAATATTCTCTAGTTTCTCTAAATGGGTTGTACATATGTGCCACATGGAATTATATGGACATTCCACATGGCACCTATGGACTTGTACCACATTTTTTTTTACTATTTTCCTAAAACTTCAAAAAGCCACAAATTTCACATACGGTGTCAAATTGAGGTGTCATTCATGCCGTTGGATTCATAACAATGGCCTCTTCAATTTGAAATAATTTTCATTAAGTTTCAAGGACTTCAGAAACTTGGCCTTTTAGGATCCTCCTGGATCAACTTCAACAATATATTTCTTTTGAGGATTAATCTTCAAAAACCAACTAGAGCACTCACTCCATAGCCATAACAATCCTATCTTTGGGGAAGTCCCCCCAATGTTGGAGTAAAGCCAATTAGAAAAAGAAAGGAAGAGATACCTAATGAAAGTCTGTATCCTTGTTCATTTTCTCAAAACTATCCTCTTAATGCTTGGGACCTTACATCATTTGGAGGTGCTAGATTTTGATGTAACAATTCTGGTATACATGTGCCAATTCGTTGGCAGATGACTAGATTTGGTTGGTAGGCCACCAAGTTAGCGAACCCACCCAAACCTTTTTTATATTCGATGGACGGGTTGGTGGGAGTTGAATCCGTTGGCAGATAAACTGCCAACTACTAACTCGTCAACATACCATGTGAACAGAAATGACAAACAACAATTAATGTTAGCAGAACCGCCAACCGAAGGTTATTATTTTATTATAAAAAATTGTAACGTATGATGGTTCGATCCAACGAGTCGAACCTATGACCTCCGACCCACTAACAACTTACCATGCGGCAGATGACCATTGGACCAAGTGTGTCATTATAACTAATGCACCTCAACTTTGTATACAAGCCTTTCAAATGTGTCGTGATAGGGGAGGAGCAAAACCATCCAACTGTGGAACATGACCGAGCCCCAAAACCCTACACATGCTAGAACCACACCCCACTTCAGCACTGTTTTTGAGAGATTCTAGAATCCTGTAAGAATATTCCATAGAAAGGAATCTGCAGGGAATCTAAAAGATTCGCTAGAGCTGGAGAGGTCACCAGCACACAACAAGGTCGACTTTATAGTCATTTTTCACGATTTCTTGCCATAAATCCAACCATCCAGTTTGTTTCTTCAGCAAAGGTGTGCATTTTCAGGCCATCCCTAGAATTTGAGGTATAAGGTGTCTTTTGTAAATGTGTGCAATTTTATTTTGTTGAAGATTAATGAAAGAGGCCTCCCCACATTAAGCACGGCCCGGATAGTGAACTTTGTTTTGAGAAGAATCTTTGGTGAAAATCACATAGAGATAAAGATTTTCACCGAAGATTCTTCTCAAAATTGATATGGATCACAGAAGCCTAAATTCAATAAGTGAACTATGTTATCAACTTGTGTTGTGCCTTCGTTTCTCATGGTTACGTTTTATTTCCGCTTCTTTTATGTGTATGCATATTATGGTTACATGCTCTTTTAAATGAAATTTTGAATGCATCCTTGAAGTGAAAGGATTTAGATCAAGTTTGGTATCATAGCAGGTATTTTGTTGATTTGAATTGCAAATGTGTGATAACTAAGGAAAAGCTCTAAAGAGGTGAAGGAAAATTCAAGTTCTTTGATCCAAAAGTAGGGTGTGTAGTACAAAGAAGGAAAATGGCAGAAGAAGATGCTCGGTTGAAGGAAGAGCGAAATTTTTGGAAGACCTTTTACAACATGGTCAACAAGGTTGAAAAAATATTTGCAGAGTATGAGAAGACAATGGTGAAGCAGGATAAGAAAGAACCAAATGATCATGCCTCGGTAAATCGAGGAGGAGGAGAAGAGCCTCCTGAACCCCCATCTCCATATGCTAGTGAAATTTCCACTTCTTCCTCATCCTCTTATCATTCTAAAAGTAGAAAATCTCATAAAAATCATTTTTTCAAGTTGGATGTCAAGTTTAATTTGCTTATGTTTAATGGGTAATCTAATGCAGAAAAGCTAGATATCAAGATCAGACATGTTGAAGTATACTTCTGCATACAATGAATCAAATAGGATGAGGCCAAGATCAAGTTAGCATATCTTCGACTGAGTGGCACTGCTCTCATATGGTGGGAAACCAAACTACAGAAAGGTGGTAAGAGTAACTGTAAACTTCTTTCATCTTTCTCCAAGTTTGTTTCTACTTTAAGAGGACATTTTTACCCATTGGGCCACATACAGGAGGCCATTTTGGATTGGAAACATTTGAAACAAATTAAAGGTCAAAATGTTCATAATTTTATAGAGGAGTTTAGAAAACAAGCATTAGCATTGAATGTTCCATTAGACTCTCCCAAGACATTAATGAAAGGCATTGGCTCTTTGCATAGTTATTTGTGTCATTCGTTGCTATTATTTGAACCTAAAGCTCTTACTGAGGCTAGTGTGAAATCCATTCACCTTGAAAATAGAGGAAAATATGAATATGGGGAATATGAAAAGAATCTAGCAACAATAAGAAAAAGGGAAGCAAATCCCTCCTGTACTCATTGTGAGAAAGAAGGGCATGATGAGGAACATTGTTGGAAACTTCATCTCGAATTGAAGCTAAAGAGGAATGGCAAAGGAGAAGCAGAAGGTGGTCACAACCATGCAACAAGACTAAGAATATGAATCAGAGGATGATGAGAAGGTTGTAGTTGTTGGATTTGCAGGTGTTAGACCAATTGACCTAGGATCAAACTCACGTGATGAGATGAAGATTGCATCTCTTTGGATTGCAGAAGATAGACCTATTGAATTGGGTTCTGATTCAGGCGATGAGACAAAAATTTCAACAGATGATATGACAAATATGAGAAGGGCACCAAATACTTCATGGCTCCATGAACTCAAAGAGATCAACCAAAGCATTCAAGCGAAGAATGCTAAACTATGGAGAATCCTACAAGAAGTAGAGGAGGAGAAATAGAGGTTACAACATCAGTTATTAGCTAAGGAGGAGGCTATTTGGTCAATTTAGTGTGTCCTAAATTTCTACATTAATTATCAATCTGGGATTCGTAAGCTGACAAAGTGTGGCGCACTATATGTGCAAGATAACCTATTTCTTACTTTTGTCGTTTTTTATTTTTATTTTGTTTTGGGGGTTTTTATCTTTGTTTTTCTCCTAATGTGAAAGAAAACTCTAGAAGGTAAGTATGGATATAGATGTTAAGGCAATTATGTCCTCTATAAGGGTTCCCAAAACTTAACACTTCAGAAGGTCTTAGAACATACTAGTGATGAAAATAATACTTGAATCAAGAATGAAATTATGCTGCTATTTAAAACAAGTAATTAATGAACTACTGATCATGAAACTATCATCTCTGCTACTGTCTAAATATAGAAAAATGATTTAAGCTACTGCACTCAAGGAAATCAAAGATTGCAAATAAAGTAAAACTAAAATCAAATTACATCATTCATATTTCGATTCCTCGCCAATTAGTCTAGATATGGATTTCGGAGGTAACCGTCAATGAAATGAGAAATCCAATATCTAATTGCAAAAAAGTAAACTAAAATCAAATCACAAAATTCATATTTTGATCCCTCGTCAATTAGTCTAGCTATGGCTTTCGGAGGTAACCGTCAATGAAATGAGAAATCCAATATCTAATTGCAGAAAAGTAAACTAAAATCAAATCACAACATTCATATTTCGATCCCTCGAAAGTTAGTCTAGCTATGGATTTCAGAGGTAACCGTCAATGAAATGAGCAATCCAATATCTAATTGCAGAAAAGTAAACTAAAATCAAATCACAACATTCATATTTTGATCCCTCACCAGTTAGTCTAGCTATGGCTTTCGGAGGTAACCGTCAATGAAATGAGCAATCCAATATCTAATTGCAGAAAAGTAAATTAAAATCAAATCACAACATTCATATTTCGATCCCTCGCCAGTTAGTCTAGCTATGGCTTTCAGAGGTAACCGTCAATGAAACGAGTGAGTTGATTTGTAAACTAACTTAACAAAGCAAATGAACAAGACTGAAATCAACAAAACAGAACTGGAATTAAAAGAAACTAAGAAAAGCAAAGTCAGCAGAGGATCAATTCCATATCACTAGTTATTGTGAAAATTATATACAGATGCCCGGGCTGCCTACTCTATCTTGAAACGTGCACACACTGATCAGCGTTATACAAATCTTGTAAAGTCATGGACATAAGTGAAATGTTAGAAATATATACACAAGTGAATAACTATAAAACATGTGCAGTGAAAATAAGGAAATGATACATAAAGACTATACAACAACAATGGAAACGAAACCTCAGTGTGCAGGGGCCCTCTACACAACCTCGACCAATAGGCTATCAATCCAAAATTACGTTCACGCAAGCATGTAGAACAGAGTCTTCTTGTATATCTCAAAACACAGTTACATCAATAAAACTAGTGTCATGGCACAGTGAATTCTTAACAGAAAAATTACATTCAAAAGACTAAATACTATGCGTATAGAAACGCGTTATTTATAACAAAGGTTACATAATTGTTTTCCTATAAAACTACGTGAACAGAGACACGTAAAAGACAATGTCCATGGATTTAGCATAATGGTTGTCGTGATGATTAAATCTATCAAGGGTGGCTGTTGGATTTGCCTTGTGGAGCAGACCACAGGTGTCGCTATATCCCTAGGGATCTAGGAACGGCCACAAAAGTCTTCGCATGTTTGAAAATGGAGTCCTGTTGCCGTAGGACTCCTATGTTTGACCACCACTTGACCACCTTTGACCACGGCCTTCTTTGATGAATCTAGCTGGACCAATAGGACCTAATCCATGTCCAGGTCATTTCCAACTTGCCCATGTGGCTTGCTTTCCCTGGTGACACCTGCAACCTGGAGTTTAACAAAAACAGCTGCGGAAAGTTGAATTAGCTGCAGAAAGTGACAAGATTTTGCAGCTCATGAGCAAAAATCTAGTTCAAATAGCAAACATAAAACATAATTAGAAAACCATTTTAATGCTCTTTTGGAATCAGTGTGCAATGATTTTGATAGCTTAGGAGGTTCAGGTGAGTGGAAAAAGTCTAAGAAAGTGTGTAGGAGAGATGCAAGTTCAGGGCTCAACAGAGGCATTGGAAAAGTTGCAGCTTAACAAGCCTGAGGTAAAAGTGATTCTTCAGTTTCTTGTTCTCTTTATGATGATGGTTTCGTTGCATTTGAGAAACATACTATAGGAATTGGATCAAAATTGATGAAGAAAATGGGGTGTCAAGGAAAGGGCCTCCACATTAATGGATAGGGAATTATGAATCCTATCAAAGTGGAGGAATTTCCTCACTATGCAAGACTTGATTATGTCGAAAAGGAGGTTGGAGAATGCTTCAAGACAACTAGTGAACAACCAACGATGGATGATGGAAGCACATCACAACATTCCAATGATAGTGAGGATTCCATAGGAAGATCTACTCATCAAGGATGCACCAAGAATAAGCATTCACAGAAGGTTTGGAAAGCTTAGAGAAGGAAGGACTATTGCAGTCACTGCAACAAGGACGAACATCAAAGGTCCACATACCAGGTACTCCATGACTAGAAAGAACCTGTAACGGATGAAGGATCAATCAATGAAGAAAATTAGCTATAAGAAGAGAACCCATTCACCTAGTTAGGTAAGAAATGGGTAGAATTTTTAAGTAGTTGAGCAGGGCCACATTTTATAGATCAGTTGTTGTGAAACGATTATAAAAGTGATGAAGAGTTTGTCATCACTTATGAAAGCAACATGATGATGTTTTTTCCTTTTGTTAATAGTTGTGGTATTGGGTTTTGTTGTTATTATGATGTAAACTTGACCAAAGAGTGTGGTATAAATTATTGGCGAGTATGGGTTTGTGTGGTCATGATTTGGTCTTGTATTAAGAGCATTTATGTACTACAAGTTTGCATAGAATGTAGGTGTTGGTTCATTACTTATGGCTCCAAAGTACAAAGGTGAAGAAGGAAGTGTGGCCTCACAGAGAACTTGTTATGTAGATGAGGGAGTACAGAACATTTCAACTTGTGTTCATGCTTTTGGAGGACCAAAAGCTCCTTAGTTGGGAGGAATGATCGAGGAGGATCATAAAAGGTGAATTTTTTGAAGTCTTCGAAATTCAGTGAAACCTATATCAAATCAAAGAGATCATTGTTCTGAATCCAACGACGTGAACAACACCTCAATCTGACATTGTATGTGAAAGTTATGGCCTTTTGAAGTTTTGGGTAAACAGTAAAAAAAATTGTAAGTGTAGGTCCCACAGGTTCCACATGGCATGTTCACATAGTTCCATGTGGCACATCCATACAACCTAGTTAGAGCATCTAAATAATATTCCTGGCTAATCCGACACTACCATGTGGTAGGCTCGAATTGTCGGATAAGGCCCGATCTAAGGCATCCACGTGGCCCAATCAGAAGGCGCCACATGGCACCCCACGATTGGCAAGTGGGTCTATATCAGGCCAGATATGGCAGACACACTAATAAAAAATTGGCAGCAACTAGTTTGGCAATCGACTATTATTAGAGAGAGTTCTAGTGTGCAAGGGTCAATTCGTTAACGGATGGCTAGATTTGGTTGGCAGGCCACCAAGTTAGTGGACTCATCAAAGCCTTTGTTATATTTGGTGGTTAGGTTAGTGGGATTTGAACCCACTAGAAGATAAACCACCAACCGCTAACTCGACAACATACCATGTGAATGACAAAGACAAAGCGGTGGTTAAGGTCTGTAGAACTACCAATAGGAAATTATTATTTTACTGTAAAAAATTGTAATGTATGACGGGCAGGTCTGACAGGTTGAACCCGTAACTTTCTTCCTGCTAGCGACTTCCCAAGCGGTGGATAACCATTGGGCCAAGTGGGTCATTATAACTAATGTGTCTTAACTTTATATATGAACCTTTTAAATGTGTCGTGATGGGGGAGGAATATAATCATCCCACTGTGGAACCCAACTGAGCCCCGAAACCATGTGCATGTCAGAACTGTGCCATGCCTGGGAGTGTTTTCATGAGATTCTAGAATCTTGCATGAATATTCCTCATAAAGGAATTTGTGAGGAATTTAAAATATTACCTAAAGCTCCAGAGGTCACCAGCATAGAAAAGGGTCGAATTTATAATCATTTTCACAATTTTTCACCATGAATCCAACCATGTAGTCCATTTCTTCAGTAGAGTTGTGCATTTCATTCCATCCCTAGAAGTGGAGGTCTAAGGTGTCTTTTGTAAATGTATGCAATTTGATTTCATTCAAGATTAATGAAATAAGCCTCCCCATATTGGCTAGGGATTGGAGACGTAACCCACACTAGGTGAACTTCGTTATCAACTTATTTTGTACCTTTGTTTCTCATGGTTACATTTTATTTCCGCTTCTTTTATGTGTATACATCTTATGGTTATATGATATTTTAAATGCAATTATGAATGCATCATTGAAGTAAAAAGATCTAGATCAAAATATATAAAATGTGGTAATGGAAATGGAAGAGGGGTATGAAAAATAAACCAAAGGAAGGAATATTAGAATAAAGGTAATGAAATGATAACATAAGTGTACCTATAAATATAAGGGAAAATGTAGTTATGACATGTTCCAAAGTAAATGGAATAATTTAATAGTATCAATTATTTTGTGGTACGCTATGAAGCAGAAATATTAATTTGACACATTCCATCTACTTAGATGAAATATCTAATTTGAAACCATTATCTACCATCTTGTACTCAACGAAAATCAAACTTGTTTGAGACATGAAACCTTGATGTGCTTCATTTAAATTATGACGTGGAAACTAATACTGGAGGGATCACTTTGCTATAAATCAAATTAACATGAAGGTATTTTCTAATAGTTGAATTACTATCAAGTTAATAGCTAGATCTGGTGTAGATGAAAGGAAGAATCACAACTTAAAGGAAATGGTTAATTGTATGCTTCAATCTAAAGGACTTAGTCTTAATTTTTGGGCAGAAGCAATTAACTGTGAAAATTACATAATAAATTGCACTCCTACTAAGGTTTTAAAGAATATCACTCTAGAAGAAGCATGGAGCTCAATTAAACCAGATGTATGTCACTTTTGTGTTTTTGGAAGTGAAGCATGGGCCCATATTCCAGATGAGAAACATAAAGCTTTAGAACCTAAGAGTGAAAAATGTATTTATGTTGGATATTCTGAAGATGTCAAAGGATATAGATTTATTCCACTTAAGTCCAAAAATGTTATCATTAGAAGAGATGTACAGTTTGCTAAAAATATATCAGCCTACGAGCCTAGTTCGGCGGATGTGCCACCTCTCTCTATCCCTTCTACTTCTGAAAATATTTGTTCTTTAGATTACGACCGCAAGGATGAAAATCCCCCCCCCTTCCCCCCACCTTCTCAGGATCCTCCTTTAGCTCCTCAGCTTCCAAAATGGGTTAGTGCTACTCAGGATGCAGCAGGTGCTCTTTCAGGTGATACTACATATCAGCGACATACACGTTCTCAGTTCGATAGAACCTCTTCTTTACTGGCTCAAGCTTCAATAAATTATGATCCTGACACCTTTGCAAAAGCTTCAAGCCATCCAGATTGGGACACAACTATGAATGAAGAATATCGTTCATTATTGGCAAATGATACATGGGATCTTTTTCCTCTTCCAAAGGGACGAAACCTTGTTAGATATAAATGGGTTTACAAAACCAAGTATGGACCATATGGAAAAGTTGATAAACATAAAGCTCATATTATTACTAAGGGTTTTTCACAAGTTGAAGGCATTGACTATACTGAAACTTGCTCCCCTGTTACCAAAATGAACTCTATCGGCCTTGTTATTTCCCTTGCTGCCTCTTTCAAATGGGAATTCCATCAGATGGATGTTAAATTCACCTTCTTGCATGGGGACTTGCATGAAGAAATATATATGGAACAAACTCCTGGCTTTATACAAACAGACTCCAACCTTGTATGTCGGCTTAAGAAATCCCTTTATGGTCTCAAGCAAGCCCCTCCAGCTTGGTATGCCAAAATGGATAGCTTTCTTTTAGATACTAGCTTTTCTAGGTGTCATTATGACAATACTATCTACACCAAGAAAGTGGGTAAGTCTCTTATCATCCTTGTTATTTATGTTGATGACCTTATCCTTATTGGTAGTGATCCCAACCTTATAAACCATGTGAAGTCTAGCCTTAAAATGAAGTTTGAAATGACAAACTTAGGACACTTTCATTATTTTCTTAGTCTTCAAGTCTTGCAATCCAAGGAAGGTATCTCCCTTTCCCAGTTCAAGTATGCATGTGATCTTCCACACCACTTTCACATGGAAGACTGTAAGCCATCCCCTTCTCCCTTTCAGTCTGGAGCCAAAATTTCAGTCACTTGTACTTCCCCTGAAGTTGATGCTACCTTATAATGTCAGCTTGTAGGAAAAATTTTGTATCTAACCCATACTCGTCCTAACCTTTCCTTTGATGTTGGACTTATTGTTTGGTTTATTCAAAACCCACATGAAAGTCATTGGAAAGTAGCGAAAAGAATACTTCGTTATG
>APFE031068034.1:2195-39039 GCA_000404065.3 Pinus taeda | reverse complement strand
ACGTCAAAATACTGGTGTATTGATCTGTGATATGTTTGTGAGCGGTGTCCTTCTGGTGTTCTATCTGAGGAACTTACCTTGTAAATTCTTACAATTACATGGCCCCGGGTCAATACCCTTGGCCTACCAATATCTTGACCTAGGGAGAATGTATGCCCTTGATACTATGACATCAACATTCCCTTTAACCGAGGGAAGCATTCTCAACCACTCCAAGCTTGTCCCTGAAGTAAACAAACCTCATCCTGGGATAGAGGCTTTCTGAGAATGTCAACAAATTTCTCGTATGTAGAAATGTACTAGGGCCATACTGCTACCTTATATACCATGCTTCGGTGCTTGAAATGCGCTTCGATCTATCATCATGGTCATCTCCAACATCTAATAAATCAATCATGTGAGTAGATTCGAAAGCCAGACTACTCATAACTCACCAAACTAGCTGCAATATACTTAGCCTTTGTAGTGTTGATGTGACAAATGTCTGCTTCCTACTGATCCATGATATCATAGCGGAACTCAAACTGAAGAAACATCCTGATGTGATCTTCCTTTCTTTTGCACTCTCTACCCAACCTGAATTTGTATATCCTTGCAGTTCTACTTAATTATATATCAATCCATATCGAACTGTACCAAGCTGGTACATCAACAAATGTTGTATCACATGCCTCAACTTAACCATATACTAACTAACTTCCTTCATTGGATCCATCACCATAGATTATTTTTGGAGCACCCTGACTAGGTGCTCCCTTTGACATTGAAACAAGTCTCACTGAAGCATATTTGCGGTTTGGCATGGTCCACTCAGAGAAGGCACATTGCTAGAGACCTCCTGTATTAGAACATCTAATCTGACAATCTTGTAGTCCATCATTTGAAGGATCTCAATAGTATACTTCCCTTGAACAAGGAAGTAATGCATCAAATCTAGATCCTTCATATTGAACTTAGAGGTCAACTCTCTCTGACATTGAAGTGGGGCTTGACTACTCCCTCTGTCATGGAAGTAAAACCTCCCACCATTACTGCTCCCTCTATCATGTGAGTCCTTCTCTTATTAGAAACAAGTCATATAATAACAAGATCATCCAAGACTCAAAAAAAATCCGTCAATCCGAGAATACCATGCTCGATATCTGTACAAATATTTTTTCAGTATGCATACATGAGACTCCTCATGTACCTCAAAGCCCTAAGGTAGCTCTAACAATTGGAGAAAATGTCTCTTCATAGTTCTCTCCCTCTTTATGGGAGAACCATTTTGCCACAAATCTTGCTTTGTACTTCTCTATGTTACCATCTACCATGTGTTTTATCTTGTAAATCAACTTGGAAGTCACCACTGACTTCCTCTCAGGTCTTGACACAATTCTTGACATGATGACATCCTTTCAAACTATGTTTCTTTCTACTCCCTTTGAACTAGGAGCTCTTCCAGTCATCTAGCACAATTCTAGATGTAAGCATAATTTCTTCCTCTTGAAAAAAAATCACTCTAGCTAAGTTTATGCTTGATCATGGGAGAATCCTCTTGCCACAAAATTTTCTTCATTCTTCCTGATGCTTCCATCTATTGCAAGATTCTTTTCATCCTCCACGGTGTATTTGCAAGCCTCATTAGGAGGCCATGGAAGAAATGATTATATCCAAGCAAAAATATACGAAGACAAGAGGCTAACCAAAAATAGAGTAATAATGTTGAAGGAAGAAAGATATGAAGTAGTTATCTATTGATATGAGGATTGTAGGGAATTGTCAGCTCCCTCTTAATCCTTACCTTCTTGCAAAAATCATTAAAATCCATCTACAATCTCATCAAGCTAGAAATTCTCATCCTCGTCCTCATCATCAACTACTAATGCATGTAGTTTTCCTTTCCTTCCTTACATGAATGTAAGAGCTACGATTTCTTCATCCTAGAGTTATCAAACTACACCAAAGGTTCAACTGCAAGCTAAAAACATCTTCATGCTAACATGAAGATGAACCAAGTGCAAAATCTATTGGCATTTGGCACTCTACGTCTCGTTCTAGGGTTTCACAAACTCTTAGGACCAAAATTCCAATACAAGTAATATCCTTCTAGGGTTTACAAACCCTAATATTTTCAAATTTTATTGACACTCATTATAAGTCCAACAAACTTATCATGTGCAAATTATGTTTATTGTCATTGATGTCACTATTTTCGACTTTGTCAATACATGCATAGATTATGGTCAACAACACTCTATCAACTTGCCCAAGAATCAATATCTTTCCATTGCAAAAGTCATACCTCAAGATTGTTGATTAACAACACTTGTATTGAAATGTGTTAAGAAAAATCATACCTTCATATAACCACTGTTTCTCCTTTTAATCAAATCATCCAACTCATGCCTTCTAAATGCGTTGATAATCAGCCCTAACTTCAACACAACTCCTCAACTAGTTGCCTCATGATAAGCCTTAAAAATTGATATGAGATATTTACTTTGGCGATGTTAGCAAAATTGCATAAAAAAGCATGTAAAATCATAAATGCGACATTTTGAGAAGAAGAAACACATAAAAGAGACCATAAAGGCAATGCACCAACATTTGATAACAAAGTTCACTCGATGTGAGCTATGCCTCCGGGCCCAACTTCAAAGTGGAGAAGACTCTTCATTCATTTTAGTGAAAAGAAAGACAAGTACATGGAAAAGTACATCATTATCCCTCACTTCTGGGAGTGACCTGAAAATGGTCTGCTCAAATCCCAAATTTGACTGCACTAGTGAAATCCATGCAAATTTCTAAGTAAAATGAGTATAAACTCGACTAGATTCTCACACCGTCACCTATGGACCCTAAGAGAATCTTCAAGATTCCACAACAAAATCTTTGGGAATATTCTTGAGAATATTTTAGTGAATATTTCATGGGAATATCCTTCTCGGTAATTGTGCCACCTAATTCCACTGCAGGGTTTCGCGACCCTCCTGGCTTCCTTGGCCCATGTACAGTTCCACCCAACCTCCTTCTTCCTTTCGCTGCTAGATCGAATGCCTTTGGTGAGTTTAAATAATATTTGGGTGGTGAAATTTTCAAATCCCACCTAGCTGGCATATTTTCTAGCCTGTTAATAATAGGTCATGGGTTCCCGACCGGTCGTGGGTTCAAACTCACTAGACCCCTATTTTATATATACTACAAATGTTAATTTGTTATAAGCTCCGCATTTTATCGCAACCAAGGGTCAATTGTGGCCCATTTGGCCACCAATTGGGTGCCACATGGTGCCATTTGATTGAGCCACATGTCCCCACGCTATTGGGTTAGTCATATGCCGCCAACTTTAACAGGGTATTTCCATATTTAGCGGTTGTGTCAAGTTTACCTACAACTATTAATGTTTTCACTGAATTTAGCTACTATTTTGGCCTGACTGCCAATTTGGTGATGATCCAAATTTTTTTGGCACCAAATAAATTTGTCTTTTTCCAAAGTTTGATTGTAACTTTGGTTGGGCATAAATTTTGCATACAAACTCGGATTGAGGCGTCATTTACACTATTTGGTTCTTTGCGATGAGATATTTGGTTTTATGCTAGTGTCACTGAGACTTTAGCACTTTTATTTTTAGGCCTTTGGGGATCCTCTTGGACCATTCCTCCCTAAAAAGAGTCTTTTGGTCCTCCAAAAGTGTAAAGAGGTATTGCAAGCTAATATACTCCCCCATTTCTCGATTTACATAACACGTCTTTGATAGACCACACTTTCCTTTCCTTCACCTTTGTACTTTGGAACCAGAATGATGAAGCTGACACTTTTATCCATATGAAAATATGTAGCTTCTAATGCATGTATCACAACTTGCAATATTCCAAGAAAGACCTTACTTTCCAAGAGTTTATAAAACACTCATATTCAAGTTTTACATTGATTTATGACATAACCCATATTCTTTGTTATCCAACTAAAGACCAAAATATTACTATGTTGCATACTCAAGTGACGTTATAAAATTCATCACTTTTACAAGTTTTTTCCCATCTATGGGGTCTTTAAAAAGCAACATGTGATTTACAATGGTCGCCATACTCAACTACTTAAAAATGCTACCCATCTCTTTCCTAACCAAGCTAATGGGCTCTCTTCCTGTAGCTAGATTCCTTGTTGAACTGCTTCATTGGTTGGTTCCTTCACAGGTGCTTTTATATGCTCTCGATCCTTCTTTGGGCATAACTCTGGATAGAGCTTTTGACATGTGGATTTCTAATGTTCATCTTTGTTACAATGGCTGCAATGGTTTCTCTTCCTCCAAACTTTATTGATCTTCTTTTATGTCTCCTTCCTAGGTGACATAACCTTACTTCAATGGTTATATTTGGTGCAAATCTAGCATGACAAACTTGACTTAGTTCTTCCTTTGAAATTATCACTATCACAGGAAGGTTGTGATATGCTCTCAACATCCTACACTGACTCATACTTATCACCTGAAGACTCTCCTATCTCTGTGGGTTTAGAGTGCCTTTATTTAGTGATCTTGGAACTTTCTCCAGCTTCCTCTTTGAAATACCCCAATCCTGCATATCAAGGTAGTTCCACCACTTAGACGAGATTCATAATGCACTGTGTTAAATTTCACACTGCTCTACGTTGTTTCAATTAATTTTAGCGCAATTCAATTCTTCAATTAGAAATATTTTCAATAACAATTAATATTTCTAATCATCAACCAAAAATGAATATAGAACAATAAATGCAATGACAAAGGAGACTATTAACACATCAACAAGAGGCACTATATTTGGTCAAAGATCAAGGAAAACCCATTATGGGGAAAACCCTTTGAAATTATTCTTCTATTAGATTATCATAAAATGTTCAACAGAGAGTACAATGATCCCAATACAATATCATCCAACAAAATTAACTCATCAATGTTCATAAATATGTTTCCAACATCAACCTAGATCAAAGTCAACTTGTCCTGCTTGTGGTCAACTGTGGTCAAATGTCAAAATCCAACCCTAGAGCTCAACCACATAGAGGAAGAAGGACGTGTGTGGCTGAGAGGTCCAACTGCACTCTTGTGCCTACAAGACCCTCGTTACAGTCGAAAATCACTTTTGAGAGCCTTCAGTTGTGACCCTAAACCCTAGAACACATGCGAGTTTTATACCCTGTATTTTTGGACTTGTACGAACCACTTTCCTTGACCCAACGTCATACCTTTATGAACCAATAAATGAAGAAGAGAAGAATATGATGCTTGGTCATGTCCAAATGAGCTTGAGGTCACTTATATTTATAGGGTTCCAAGGGTGACCAATTACCTGTTAGGGTCGACCTGTCCAAATGTGCATACGTGGGCTTTTCTTCATAGGTACACTTTCCCTTGTCCAAATTGAGTGCTTCAATAGTCAAAATTGGTGCTCTTGAAAAGAGGAATATATTCCCATGGTTGGAATTTGTCATTGAGCTGCCAAATTAACACCCTCTACATTAACTCCCAAGTCCTTTCCTCCATATCCCATTTTCCTTGTTAGCTTCGAACCAGTGTGCATGGTGTGCCTTTCAAATGCACAAAAATCATCATCATAATGAGAACATGAAATTAAAGAATCACTGATAATGTTTACCTCAGTTTCCGATTCCGAAGTGGGTGAGGTTAGTTTTGCTAAGACTTCATTTCACTTCAACTTTTTCGAGGCCTCTTCTGTGTCTTATAACTGAAGTTGCAATCCATGCTTCTCCTCTTCTACTTCTTGTAGTAGTGTTTTCAGTTCAACATTCTCTTCCTGAATGCTCTGGTTGATCTCCTCAAGTTATTGTAGCCATACATTCTTTGTTTCTCTTCCGATAATTTTCCAACACCTGCAATCCAAACAATTGCGATCTTCATCTCATTGCTTGAATTATAACTTAGGTCATGTTGCACTATAGAAACAATTTTCTACTTCCCTTTGCCACCATACTTAGTAGGCTTTAACTCTAGATGTAGTTTCCAACAATGCTCTTCATCATGTGATCCTTTCTTATAATGAATGCAAGTGGGCTTTTCTTCCTTTTTCTTTGTCGTCGTTGTCTTCTTTTCATGATTGTCTTGTTCATAATTTCCCCTACTTTCAAGATGAATAACTTTCACACTAGGTCAATCAAGAGTAGTGGGATCAAACAAAAATAATGAATGTTGAAGATAATTGTGCAAAGCAATAATATATTTTATTAAAGTATCTGGTGATTCTAAAATATTATTTAATGCCACTGCTTGTTTCCTGAACTCCTCTGTAAAACTTTGAACATTTTTACCTTTGCGTTGTCTTTGGATTTTCTAGTCCATCATGGATTTTTGTCGGTAACCCAATGGATAAAATTACCCTCTTAATGTAGAAACAAATGTAGACCATGAAGAAATGAATTTACGATTATGCTTGTTGCCTTTTTGAATTTTTTTCTCCCACCATACAAGAGTTCTGCCTCCAAGTCGAAGAGATTCCTACTGAATATTCACCTCATCCTCTTTGGTCTGTTTTATATGAAAATACACTTCGATCTGTCTAATCCAATTGTTTAGGTTTTTTGCATTAGCTTCTCCATTAAACATGAGAAAATCAATTTTTCCATCTAACTTAAAAATGGCTTTTTAGAAGCATCTCTATGATCACTATTTGAATGATGAGAATGAGATGAAGAAGAAAAACATTCACTTGAAGATGGAGATGGAGGTTTAGGAGGGTCTCCTCCATTTCCATGATTAACCGAATAATTGTCCTATACTTTCTCTTTCTTCTTATTTTCCTTCTTTGCTATTCTCTTCCCATAATATACAAACAATTTATCTACCATGTCTATCATCCTGTAGAAAGCTTTATGGAAAGCTTTGTCATTTTCAGTGCGAACATCGTCATTCTCCATTTTCCTTCTTTGTGTTGCACATCCAATCTCGGGGTCAAAAGACTTGAGTTTTCCTTCGCCCTCTTTGAGTTTGACCCTGGTTATCATCCACACTCACAATTCATATAAAAAAGAAGACCACTCTGATACGAACATGATCCAAGATCTTTACTTCAGTGATATTAGAAGAATTGCATAAAAGAGCATGTAAAATCATAAATGTGACACTTTAAGAATAAGCAAAACATAAAAGATACCATAAAGACAATGCACCAACGTTTGATAATAGAGTTCACTCAATATGGGTTATGCCTCTAGGCCCAACTTCAAAGAATAGAGGCCTCTTCATTAATTTCAGAAAAAAGAAAGATGAGTACATGGTAAAATACATCATTATACCTCACTTTTGGAAGTGACCTGAAAATGGGCTGCTCAAATCCTAAATTTTACTGTGTCAAGTGAAATATTTGCAAAATTATGAGTAAAATGAGTATAAACTCGACTAGATTCCGACACTGTTAACTTTGGACCCTCAAAGAATCTTCAATATTCCACCACAAAATCTTTGGGAATATTCTAATGAATATTAGTTGGGAATATCCTTCTCGATAATCACACCACTTGGTTTCGTCACAGGGTTCTACGACCCTCTTGTTTCCCTTAGCCCACGCACAATTCCACCCGGATTCGCCACCCATTCGTTGCTCAGTGGAATGACTTTGGCGAGTTTAAATAATATTTTGGAAGCGGAATTTTTAAAGCTCACTCGAATAGCATATTGGTTGACCCATTAATATAGGTTGTTGGTTCCTGATGGGTCATGGGTTCAAACCCATCAAATCCCTATTTTATAAATAATACAAACATTAATTTGTTATAACCTCCAACATTTATCACAACCAAGGGTTGGTTGTGGCCCATTTGCCCATCTTTTGGGTGCCACATGGTGCCATTTGAATAGGCCACGTGGCCCCATGCCATTGGGATAGTTGTCTGCCGCTAACTTTAGCGAGGTGCCACCATATTTGGTGGTTGTGCCAAAGTTACTCACAAATAACATTGCCAAGTTTTTTTTTTTTTTTTGCCCTTGGAAAAAGTCGTAATTTTCATTAATGAGGAAAATTACATTTTGCATATGCAAGTGGCATATACTGTACTATGGGCTAGAAGCCTATCCTGTTGAGTATTCAAAATAGAAAGAGGTGTACTCCACACATGGAGACACTGCTTTGTGCTGTGATTTTCAATATGATATATGTACTTACCCTGTGCAGAGAGTATCAAAAAATAATTGTCATGTATAGTACTGCTTGATAAAAACCTTCATATAATATTATATAAAGACAACAAAACATATAACAAAAACTTATGTGTCTAGCTCCCATTGAGCTTTACTATTTTGATATTTCTATAAAAGGTCTATGATAATATTGATGGAAGGTTCCATTAGTTTTCTTCAGTATGCTCCTGTTATCACCCCAAGAAACTCTCCTAGGTTGTATCTCGGAGATGCTCGGGAACATTACAAACTCAACATAATGTTGGAAATGGATGAATGGAAGGAATGATGCTTGTTCAAGCCAGATAACCACTTCTACTATGCTTAACTCCAGACATGCGTGAACACCCCCAAACTACAAGGCTTTAGACCACCATTTAGTCACAGTTTAAGGATTAGGTGAATACGGAGAATACTGACCACACCAGCAAATGCACAAGACCATGTGATGGCCGACTGCAACCAGTAAAGAAGTCTGCAAATCTATTCCCTAATGCACAGACAAGATGACAACTCTCTGGCACCAAGTAAAAAGAAACCTGAACAACACATTCACTGATACATGCAAGATTTTCACATAGAGGTAGGATGACAACTCCTCTAATGCTAAACATCAAGAGTTAAAGCAAATTGCATAATAGGCACAAACAAGAACAGAGTAGAAATGGAAAGTGAGCAATTAACAACAAAAGAAGCTTGTATTAGCTGAAAATGCCGATGAGACGCTGCAAGTATCAAAGCAGTTACAGTCTCCAGAAGTTGAACCTTACATCAAAACAACAACCATCAATCCTGATTACATCTGTTTTCTGGGTATAAATAGAGTTTCTTTACAAAAAATGCTTTGCTACTAGGCGTGGAGGGGTCATAATTGGCCATCAACCGCTTTAATTGTCTGGTAGAGCTTCTGAGTGCAATTCGCTGCTTTAATGAATGAATTTGACGTTCACTGATGCTCTGTTGTCCTTCTCGAGCAGGTGGAGTGTAGTATGGAAGAAGTTCCATATTTGGTAAATGCTATGATATGCTTGAGGCTGGTCCTTTCCTTCTCGGCCATTCTATTTCTTGAATGCAGTTGTTGGAGATGAAATGTGCCAAGTACGGGCGAACTAGTTACCTTCGTCCTTCGGGAGCATGTAATGATCGGGGCAAGAGGAGTGCATGGTGGAGGAGGGATATCAGCCATTGGATTGACGGCGAGGATTGTTTTGCAGAAGATATCAGGAGATATGGGATCGAGATGGATGAGGGCCGTTGGATTAAATACAGGCGGATCCAACGATCATTGGGGGCAGAAGATACACGGGGGTTATCGGTCGGGGAAAATGGTTTGAGCGGTAAGTGGTATCTATCGCACTGCTTTCAGAGGTCGGGTGGTAATCGTACATAGGAAAGCAATCCCATTCAGGAGATGATGCATGGCGGATGGGACAGGATGAAAACCACTTTGATCGCGAGTTAATGTGCAGGCAGCTTATGGGCGCGGGAGGTGCGTATGCTGTTGGATTAAACAGATGGAAGGTGGATATTAGTTTGCAGGAGATATTAGGAGATATGATAGCGAAATTGGCGTGGGCCGTTGGATCTTGTCGGGACTGATTGGATGGTGGTCGGATGAGTCGCTTTATCAGGCGCGATAGGAGTCTTTGCAATATCACATCGGTGGAAGTCAAGGGGCATAACCTTTATACACACATGGATGCGATTTGTGATAGCTATTAAATCACATCGCAATATCGCATCGACGGAAGTCAAGGGGTGTAACCTTATAAACACATGGATGCGATTTGCGATAGCAATATGGGTGTGGGCCATTGGATCTTATCGGGACTGATCTGACAGCGGAGGAGTGATCGGACGAGTCACTTTATCGGGCGCGATGGGAGTTGTCAGATCGGGTTTTTCTTTTGATAATTTTGGGCCTTTACACAGGGCGATGTGCGATTGCGATAAGATCACATCGCAATATCATATCGGCGGAAGTCAAGGGGCGTAGCCTTTACACACATGGATACGATTTGTGATAGCGATTAAACCCAGACCCGATAAAGGAATTAACTGCTTTTAAGATTGATGAAGGGAGAATGAGGGAAGGAGAAAATGACTGTTGTGACTGAAAAGGGCCTATGAAAAGTGCGCGGTCATGCGATCAAGGTCATATGGGTTTAAAATTTGCGCCGGGGACCTGAGGGAAAGTGGGTTTATCCAGGGTTTTGGAGGAAAACAGAGATAGAGAGGGCTATGAGAGTATAAGGAAAATGAAGGAGAAGAAGGGAACAGACTGCTGCGAGCTTCCTTTTTTGCATAAACACACGACCAAGCTAGTATTTGGTCTTCCAAATGCTGAAGTATGTAGCAGAGCTAACACTGGCTCCTTCTGGGATGAGATCCTCCCTGTGAGGTCTCAAGAACTGCAGACCAATGCCTTCATAAAAAACAAGCTTAAAATCATTTGCCTAGTATTCCATTGGGCATGGAGTCTAATTAATTCTACGCTAAAACCTGTAAAAGAACATGCTTACAATTATTAAGGCTCGAAAACCTTAAACAACATAAATCTTCAAAAACTGGCCATCTACTGGACCATCAAAACTGTTTCTCCTCCTCTTGGCTGGCCTATCAGACGGTTCATCAAAGATTTGCAAAATTGGATTTATTTGATCATCTACCTCAAAACGTTTAGGGCATTTGACCTTATCTGGTAGAGATGGTTTATACTTCATCCCCTCTCTGTATGCTCTCATCCTTGGATGTTCTTCATAGGAGCCTTTGTACACCTGCTGAATAACAATGGTTGTTGTGTACTTGTCTGTGTCATTTATGGCCTGCAAGAATAATATAAATGGTGAACCAATGCATTCTTGTGTGGAGGACACAAAGACTTCATCTGCTCCTGCATCTTTCTTAGAACAATCCACATCCAAGGAGGTGTCCCAAAACTGTGCACCCTCTTCCTCTTTGATCTGGCAAACTGCCCTTTCAAGTTGTGTGGAGGCCAATTTGGTAGGCTCCGGGATATCAAGACCGATATTATCCATATTAGCCTTGGGCATTGAATTCTGACCCGCTTCAGTGCCTAATGGGAAATTATGAGATATTTTCACTTGGACAGACACAGAAGCATAAGATGATGGGGAACTGACTTCACCCTTTTTAATCATTGGGTTGGGGATAATAGTAGGTTGGTCAATTTGCAGATCTGCATAGTCATTGGAAGCTGAGCTAGCTTTAGGCTCAGGCTCTTCAAGGATGATGGGACTTGTTGCTAGCTGCTTCTGCTGATAAACTTTTTGTTCTGCAGGGACAACAAAATCATAAGCAGTGCCTTTGGATAATGACTCTTCATAGGCAGCTCTAGTTAAGAAAGGGGCACTCCCCTTATCTTCCATATCATGGACCTCATCCTCCTCTTCTTCAAACTGCTCTTCTTCCAAGACAATATTCTGAAAAAGGGTTTTCACCCTTTGGTCTTCGTTTGCATTTTTGTTTTCTTGCAACATCTACAACTGCTCTTTTGCTCCTCTATAGGGATTTGGATTTGGTAGAGAAAATGTACTAGAAGCTCCTGCTTTCCCAGAATGCTGCTCCATTCTTAATTTGGAAAATTCAGAGGTTAATGATTCTATCATCCTGGCCAAATTATCGATCTTAAGCTCTGAGGATGATGAGGACTCACCCCTCTGTCTTCTCCTTTCAACATCTCCTTTGAGTCTTTCTGCAGCCATGATGTTTGATTCTACTTCCAGGGCTGCATCTTGCATATCAGCCAAAGAAGTACATCTTCCTTCCCTGAGTAGCAAACAGAAATGAGAATCGAAGGCATTGGCATAAGTAAGCATAGAAGAAGTAGGGGTAGGTTCGACTTCAACTAGTATTCTGCTGTACATATGGTTGAATCTGATGTTGAAATCAGAAAGAAGCTCACCATTCTCCCTTTGCAAGTTCCCAAATTCAGTATGGTAGTAGAGCAGATTTTTATTATCCCCCTAATGCTTTAGGAACACATCATCTAAGGCCTGAATGTCTGCTATAGACCTAGGGGTTAATTCTCTGAACCATTTTCTAGCTTCTCCATCTAGGCTTTGGACAAAAACCCTCATCCACACATCATCTTCATTAATATCTAGATTATCAGCATAGCTATAAAAGGACTCTAGATGCTCTTCAGTTGATACTCCCTCTGTACCAGTAAACTTAGGCATATATTTATGATAATCTCCTGCAGGCATGGCATTCAAAGGGACAGGCAAGACTAGGGGTCCATACCTAACAGCTATGATTCTTTCCATTTTTGTAGGTGCTTGCTGGCCTGCCATGACTGAGGTAGGTGGAATGCTACTGGTAGATTGAGTATTAAGAAGCAATGCAATGGATGACAGAGACAGAGGAATGTGATGGAATGTATGGGATGCTTTCTTTGGACTGAGATTCAAAGGGGAACTAAATGGACAAGGAGCTTTATGAATCTCTGAAGCTGATTCTTCACTAGCAGTACTAGGCTCTAGATCTTCAAATTGTATATTCTCAACTATAACCTTCTCTTGTAGAGACACATAAGATTTTTTTGGGCTTACCTGATCTTGATGCTCCTTTTTGTGATGTTTTCCTATGCTTAACAATATATTCAGGGTTAGGCACTGGTCCAGCTGATGATTTCTAAGGATTTCTTCAAGTATGTCTCACAAACTGAGCCAGGACTATAATGTGGAGTCGCCAAAGGTTGGTCTTCCTCCAGTGGAGTCACCAGATAAATGATTACAACCAGAAATGTGTCCAAAATTTGTCTATCATCAAAGCTTGGAACTGTGTTGTTTTCCTAGGGAAGCTGAGCTTCAATCTCCTCTCCTTGGCAATGGCGCCAATTAATGTTATCGCCCCAAGAAGCTCTCCTAGGTTGTATCTCGGAGATGCTCGAGAACATTACAAACTCAACATAATGTTGGAAGCGGATGAATGGAAGGAATGATGCTTGTTCAAGTTAGATAACCACTTCTACTATGCTTAACTCCAGACATGCATGAACACCCCCAGACTACAAGGCTTTAGACCACCAATTATTCACAGTTTAAGGATTAGGTGAATACGCAGAATACTGACCACACCAGCGATGCACAAGACCATGTGATGGCCGGCTGCAACTAGTAAAGAAGTCTACAAATCTATTCCCTAATGCACAGACATGATGACAGCTCTCTGGCACCAAGTAAAAAGAACCCTGAACAACACATTCACTGATACATGTAAGATTTTAACACAGAGGTAGGATGACAGCTCCTCTAATGCTAAACATCAAGAGTTCTAGCAAACTGCATAACAAGCATAGACTAGAACAGAGTAGAAATGGAAAGTGAGCAATTAACAACAAAAGAAGCTTGTATTAGCTGAAAATGCCGACGAGACGCTGCAAGTATCAAAGTAGTTATAGTCTCCAGAAGTTGAACCTTACATCAAAAAATAACCATCAACCCTGATTACATCTATTTTCTGGGTATATATAGAGTTTCTTTACAAAAAAAGCTCTGTTACTAGGCGTGGAGGGGTCATAATTGGCCATCAACCGCTGTAACTATCTAGTAGAGCTTTTTAGTGCAATTCACTGCTTTAATGAATGAATTTGACGTTCACTGATGCTCTGCTGTCCTTCTCGAGCAGGTGGAGTTTAGTATGGAATAAGTTCCATAACTGGTAAATGTTGCGATCTACTCAAGGCTGGTCCTTTCCTTCTCAGCCATTCTATTTCTTGAATGCAGTTGTTGGAGATGAAATGTGCTAGGTACGGGTGAACTAGTTACCTTCGTCCTTCAGGAGCATGTAATGATCCGGGCGAGAGGAGTGCATGGTGGAGGAGGGATATCAGCCATTGGATCGTGTGGATTGACGGTGGGGATCGTTTTGCAAAAGATACCAGGAGATATGGGATCAGGATGGACAAGGGCCGTTGGATTAAAGATGCGCGGGGGTTATCGGCAGGGGAAATCGGTTTGAGCGGTAAGTGGTATCGATCGCACTGCTTTCGGAGGTTAGGCGGTAATCGTACATAGGAAAGTGATCCCATTCAGGTGATGACACATGGCAGATGGGATAGGATGAAAACCATTTTGATCGCGAGTTAATGTGCGGGCAGCTTATGGGCGCGAAAGGTGCGAATGCCATTGGATTAAATGGATGGAAGGTGGAGAATGGTTTGCAGGAGATATCGGGAGATATGAGAGCGAAATGGGCGTGGGCTGTTGGATCTTGTCGGGACTGATCGGATGGTGGAGGAGTGATCGAATGATTTGCTTTATCGGGCGCGACGGGAGTCGTCGCAATATCACATCGGCGGAAGTCAAGGGGTGTAGCCTTTATACACACATGGATGCGATTTGCGATAGCGATTAAATCGCATCGCAATATCGCATCGGTGGAAGTCAAGGGGTGTAACCTTATACACACATGGATGTGATTTGTGATAGCGATATGGGCATGGGCCGTTGGATCTTGTCGGGACTGATCCAACGACGGAGGAGTGATCGGTCGAGTCGCTTTATCGGGCACGACGGGAGTTGTCGGATCAGGTTTTTCTTTTGATAATTTTGGGCCTTTACGTAGGCGATGTGCGATTGCGATCAGATTGAATCGCAATATCGCATCAGCAGAAGTCAAGGGGCGTAGCCTTTACACACATCGATGCGATTTACGATAGCGATTAAACCCGGACCCGATAAAGGAATTAATTGCTTTTAAGAATGATGAATGGAGAATGAGGGAAGGAGAAAATGACCATTGTGACAGAAAAGGGCTTATGAAAAGTGTGCGGTCGCACGATCATGGTCTTATGGGTTTAAACTTTGCGCCTGGGGACATGAGGGAAAGCGGGTTTATCCAGGGTTTTGGAGCAAAATAGAGATAGCGAGGGCTATGAGAGTATAAGGAAAATGAAGGAGAAGAAGGGAACAGATTGTTGCGAGCTCCCTTTTGCATAAATACACGGCCAAGCTAGTATTTGGTCCTCCAAATGCTGAAGTATGTAGCAGAGCTAACAGCTCCAATTTCCTATAGGCCTGTGCGCTGCATCCTTGGATAGTAGATTGGTAGCTATGTTTCGCTCCCTGTATATATGTTGACAAGTAAATGTGTCAAATAAATTTATGAGTCTGTATATTTCTTCCTTGATGTGCCTCAGAGAAAATGCATGACAATTTGTAACTTTGTTTATCCAATTGCATACTATTTTTGAATCTCCAAATTGCTGTAAGTTTCTGCATTGTTTTTCCAAAGAAAAATGTATGGTGTATTTTGCTGCTGATAGCTCAAAAAAGTTGTTCATCCCTCTGCCCAATCTCATTTGGATTTTGTAAAAATGATTTTTTGTAATATGAAGGACAACTTCCCCCCCACATCCTATGTCTTGTGCTAAGCCATCAAAGTATGCCCAGGAGTGAGATTGGTTTATACTCCCGAGTATGTTATGCCTGGGATTGGGATTTGTTTCCTCCTTTGGAATCTGTTGGTAGTCTACTAGGATTTGTGCAGTGATTGGGGGGGGGGGATTTTGAAAAATAATTCTATTCCGGGCAATCCATATGGCCCAACAAGTAAGTAAAGGGATGTTTTTTGTTTTTTCAGAGGATACAGTGGACCACCATCCCTTCGAGGCTTCTTGAACAATTGTTCCCTTCCACAGAGGGAGTGATGGTATATGAGAGTGAATAGTATTCCATAGTCCTTTGTGCATGGGCAAGTAAGGAAGAGATGATTCCCAGATTCATTGTTGACTTTGCAAAGGTTGCACCAAAAGGGTCCATGAAAATATCTCTTGATCAAATTTTCTCCTATTGGGATTTTGTGCCTCAAAATGGTCCACATGAGGAGCCTGGACCTAGGGGTTGATTTTAGTTTCCATAAACTTCTCCACCATGTTTCTCACATCGGAGCTTTCAATGTGTTCATAAAAGTTATGTATCCCTCTTTAGGTGAGTATTTTCCATGCTTCGCATGTGCCCATATTAACTCATCCTCCCCTTCCTATATCCTGATATGGGATTTCATGAGTGCCTCCATGTATTCTTTCCAGTGATGTTGCCATTGTTGAGGGATTTGTAGTGCCCTCACAGATTTCCATGCTTGTTACAAAAAAGTAGAGCGATCATTGTCTGCTATTTAGCTAAAGTGAGAGACCCCTCTGGAAGTGAGGTATGTTCTGAGCTCCTGTGGGATTCTGTGAGCGTTCCCACATCTAATCCAGGGATCCATCCCTATTTTAACAGCTTCTCCTGACCTTATTCTCCATGTAAGTCCATCCCTGATAAGGGGCATTGCTTGTAGGATTTCTTTCCATATGTTTGATTTTCTAGCTTGTGTCCACTGAGGTTGGCGAATCCAATCCTTAAGATTTAAAGGAGTTATGTATTTAGATGTAGCCACCTTAGTCCAAAGGCTATGCAATGTGACTAGTTGCCACCCTAGTTTTGCCGCCATGGCTATGGAGAAAGTGTCAAGGCTTTTGATACCCCATCCTCCCCATTTCTTTGGGAGTGCCAAAGAGCCCCAATTGGACCAAGCAAAAATCCTTCTAGGTTGATTCCCTCTCCACAAGAATTTGCAACATAGGTATTTTTTTATTCTGGCCAATATTCCTTTAGGAATCCATGCTAGGACATCCAATATACTGGAGTTGCTTCTAGCACTGCTTTTATGAGTATCAGTCTTCCTGCTCTTGATAAATATTTAAGGTATTAGATGTTTAGCCTTTTTTCCAATTTGGTTATGAGCTAGATCCAATCAGCATTCTTATAACCATGTGGCTTTAATCTATAGCCCAAATATTTTAGTCCGTCGTCTAGTTGCTATAGGTTATAGGGGAATCTTCTCAGGGCATACTGAATCTTGTATGGTGAGCATCCTATAGCCATTATAGAGGAATTTTCATTATTAACCAACATGCCAGTGGCTGCAAGGAATATACTAAAGGAATTGAGAAGTGCAGTCACATCGTCAATACTCCCATTTAGGAAAAGTAGCACATCATCAACAAAGAGCAAGTGTGTTAATGTGCATCCTTTAGTGATGCGGATACCCCTTAGTCTACCTCTTTGTTATTCCTCCTTTATCAAACGATTGAGACCTTCCATGATGAGTAAGAAGAGGAGTGGGGGGGCATCCTTGCCTAAGGCCTCTTTCGGAGTGGAAGAAAGGAGAGGCCGCACCATTTATGAGAATGTTGAATGTTACATTAGTGATACAGATCATAATCCATCTTATGAATTCATATGGGAAACCCAGGTGCGTTAATAGCATTCTGATGTATTTCCAGTTGACTTTGTCAAAAACTTTCGAGAGGTCAACTTTCAGGACCATACCTTTTAGCTTGTGGGTCTAGATAGAATGTAGAATTTCTTGTGTTGTTTTGAGCGCTTCATGTATTTGTCTATTTTGTAAGAAGGCAAATTGTTCAGCTGAGATATGGTTTGATAAGATTGGCCGGAGTCAATTTTCTATTATCTTGGAGATGATCTTGTAGATATAGTTACATAAGGAGATGGGTTGAAAAACATTGAAGGAGGTGGGATTGTTAGATTTGGGAATAAGGGTGATAAAGGTTGAGTTATAGGCCTCATACATTCTTCCAGAGGCTCTGCATTCCTCTATAACTTGTAATAGGTCCCCTCGAGAGTATCAAAGAAGTCTAGGTAGAATTCCACATTCTAGCCATCTGGACCAGGGCTTTTGTCTCGCTTAAACCATTTGAGAGTGTCCTCCAGTTCTCCCAAGGAGACCTCCTTTGTCAATTCCCCACTATCTTCTTGTTCTACAAACCTTGGGAATAGTTGGGCTGTCCTCATTATGTCTCCTAGGGTGGCATTTGGGGGTGACTTATAGATGTTCCTAAAGTGGGCAGTGGTCATAGGTTCCAGTTGGGGAAAGATGTTCACTGGTTCTCCTTGTTCATTTGATAGCTTCCAAATAGTATTGATAGCTTTGCACCCATTTGCAAATTTATGGTAGAACTTGGTATTGTCATTCCCTTCTTTAAGAAAGATGGCTTTGATTCTCAAGCTCCAACTCTCTTCTATGTCCTTAAGAATCTGGTTTCTCTTAGCCAGAAGAGAGGTTATATGCTCTTTGTGTTTAGGGAAGGAGAAGATCCCCTCATGGTCATTTTCATACTTCTCAATGGCTTCTTCAGTCTGTTTGAGTGTATGGTCTTCCTGTGATCTCTTCTTATGAGCCCATTGCTTTGAGAGGCTTTTGAGCTCTTTTAGGTTTTTTGCAAATCCTTCCGATATAGTCCTTTCTGCCACTGGTGGATGAGTCCTCCAGTAATTAATTACTAGATGGATATATTCAGGGTCCCTCAACCATGCTGCATTAAATTTGAAAGGACATTTTGGTTTGTTCATACCTCCTCTGATTTCCAAATAGATTGGCCTATGGTCTGATATTCTGGTAGAGCCCACCCATTATCTATATCCCTGCCCCACGGTTAGCAATTTCTCCTTAATGAGGAATCTATCTAGTCTTCTAGAGAGACTGTCCTCCCCTGATCTGTTGTTTCTCCAAGTGGGAAGTAATTTTGGGGAGGGGATATCTATGAGATTATGATCCTCCAGATTGACCTCGAAAAAATTTGAGAGGATGTCCCTTTGGGCATTGTGTCCCCATGATTCCACAAAGCCGATGGAGAAGTTTAAATCCCCCCCAAGAACGAGATTGTCCTTTTGAAGGATGTGTGAGTCTAGGAGTCTGCTCCAATATTCCTCCCTGATGTGATAGGGGCCATAAATATTGATAATCCCAAGCTCAGTATCAAGCTCTGAGGAATAAATGTCAGCTCCTAGGTGGCCTGAACTCCCCCAAGCATTATAGATTTTGATGGATCGATTTTTTACCCCCAACACAAGACCCCCTAACCGCCCTGATGCATCTAGGGTATGGAATGTCCATCCAGGTAGCCAGGATTCTAGGAGGTGGGTAATGACACAATGCTAGCCTAGGGTTTCTTAAAGAAATAAAATATTAAAGGGTCCTACTAAGAGCAATCTCCTCATGGCTAGTTTTTTAGCAGGGTTAGCCAACCCTCTACAATTGAAGGAGAGAAATTTCATGGAGGAGGGAGCTCTTAGGTATTCATTGCTCTAAGTACCCAGTCAATGGCATTTTTCTTGCCCACAAAAATCTATTCCCTAGCTTGTAGCTTAGCTTTGGATAGAGAGGAGGGTCTGCCTCTATTCATCTTTAGAGGAGGGGGAGAGGTGATGAGGCCGATACCTAGGGAGTTAGGGGCCTGAGAGCGAAACCTGGGGCTGGTGGGTATCTGAAAGATGGAGGGATGGAATGAGTGGGAGGTACATGTAAATGGGAATTTGGAGGAGGTTCATCAGGAAAGGATGGCTGAGTGTAGGAGATGGTGGGGGAGGAGGGTTTGACAGGGTAGACCACAGCCTTGGGAGGGTTGAAGGTATGAGTAAAGGACTGAACTGAAAAGAACTGATCAGAACTAGTATCAATGCAGTGCAGAGAAACATTAGAGTAAATAGAGGAGTTTGTATTCAACATACCCGTAGAGAAAGCAGACTCAAAAGTCGCCCTTGCTCTAGTTAGAGGAGGAGAGGGTGCATTGCTGGGTGCCTTTCCATGCTTCTTTCTGGTCACCTTAGTGGGCACAGGTAATGCTTTAGAGTGTTCCAAATTTGTTGCCTCTTCCCCCACTAGAGTGCTACCCTGAGCTTGAGTGTTTTTCTGCAATGTGTCCTTCCCCTTATCTCTGACCCTCTCCTTTTTATTCAACAGACAATATTTGTATAGGCGTCCCACGCTATTGCAACGTTTGCAACGGAAAGGGACACCGTCGTAGTCTAGGATTTTATTTTAGGAGAAGGTTTTCCACTGTAAGGTGATGTGCTCCTAAAGACCGCCCCGAGTGTCCAAGTGAATGAGAATCTTGGCATATGCCATCATGCTTGGAGCCAGATATGATATGTTGTGATCAAGGTAGGCTCCTAGAGTGTTGTCGATGCGACAAAATATATCCTCTGACCATAATTGAAGGGGTAGTCCAGGTAGCCAAACCCATATAGGGATAACTCCTATCTGTTCTTTTTCTGGGTCACATAGAGGGTTCCAACACTAGAGAAGAACTGGAGCATGCTCGAAATGCTAGAAGGATGACAGGACCCAATTTGTGTGCTCGGATCTAGCAAAGCGCAGAGCGAACCAACCTCCAACAAAGTTTTGAATAGTTGGGAGGTCCACCAGGTGCTGCCCCAATACGTCCGAGGTCCACATCTTAAGCCTAGCTGCTGTGTAGCTATGGTCGCGAATTATTCCTACCAGAACCCCATCTGTCGTGTCCATGGTGTCACCCCACTGAATGTCCTCCCCGAGTCTGAGTATAACGCATTCACTTTTGGCTTTGAAGCACTTCCTTTTTTACCCCCTCCGCGTTAACTCTTCAGGGTTCTCCGAATTTTCCACAGGTTGGTTAGGGTTTTAATCAGGGCTTTCAGGGCAGGGATGTTCGTCCGCTGGGATTGGTTTCGAAAGAGGAGGTACTGCTGCATAACTGCCCGATGGTGGCACCTCAGGTACCAAAATTTGTGGGTTTCCCTGTGCCAAGGTGTGGATTCTCAGAGGGTTCGTTGAAGATTCACCAGGGTGAAATGAGAGGGGGATTTGAGAGCAAGCCGCCTCAGGATTAGGATGGAGGCAGGAAGATACGAACATTGTAGTCGAGGGTGACTGCGGCGGTGAGGGAGGAAATGGCCAGATCAGAGGAGGCTCCGAGAATGTCACTGTGGAGCAGGAAGCTCTCGAGATGAAGGGTAGACCCGCAATGGTAGCTGAAAGGTCGCAATAGAAGGGAAGGAGTTCATCTGCGGTAGAGCGAGGGGTTTGCCAAATATTGACATTCTCCAACGGGTCTTCTGAATAGTCTACTAGGTCAAGCTCCATGCATGTTCCAAGGTGATCTCTGCCAGCTACCTCTAGGACCATCGTAACCGTCGCCACGGGGAGGGTATTGGAATTCGGTGAGAATGCAATGAACGAGGAGGAGGATGGTAAAAAATGATGTTACATAGTGCCTTGATGAGTTACGAGTGATGGGAACCGCCGCGGGTGTTGCAACTGGAGGGAGAACGGATGATGAAAGCTAGCATGTAGGTAGGGTGGGTAGGGTGCAGTCATGGTGGCCATCTGCAGAATAACCCTAACCTTTTTCAGACAGTCTCTGCAGCGCCATATTTTCACATCGCCAAGTTTATCTAGATTTTCGTCGAATTTAGCTTCCAATTTGGCAATGACCCAAATTCATTTGGCATCAACTAAATTTTTTCTTTTGCCATGTTTCACTGTAACTTTGAATGGGAATAATTTTCACATATGAACTCGGATTGAGGTATCATTTTTCACTGTTGGATTCCTTGCAATGGGATCTTTGATTTGATGCTAGTTTTTTTAGATTCGAGGAATTCAATTTTTAGGCCTTTTGGGATATTACTAGATAAAAAACAAGCCTAATTGTTCCTGAGAGGAACTGCATATTCTACCTCAAAAATCATTCAAATATGAAGTATGAATCAGTCCAAAAAGCCTCAAATTTGGATCTCCTACAGACTACCTTAGATTTAGATAGTTTCAGACTTCATATTTTCCTTGGAATTCCTCAAGTATAGTAGGACTTGTCCTATTTTATTTAAGAAAAAGTCATCAATAGAAAGGACTTGATCTATGCATCAATAATATGGCTCGAACTACTTCACGAGACAAAAATTCTTTACAGGAAGGACCCTAATTCACCCTTGGACAAACTTCAAAATAGAGCTCAAAGTTTAAGAATGTCTTAGACAAGTGAGGGGGAGGGGTAGGCGGGGGGGGGGGGATTTTGGCCCTAGATAATCTTGGATAGGGCCACATATTCATATGTGTTAGAGGTTTGTCTCTAATTTAGGCTCGGGTCAACTTCAAAATTCCAGATTGCTTCAAAATAAACCTAAAACAAGCCTTAATCAAGCTCAGACTAGGCCTCAAGAGAGGTCTTGAAAGGGGCTAAATTATTTCCCAAAAAATATCTTGGATCAAATTTAAGAAAGATTCCAGAGATGGCTTGTGTTTTATCTCAAAGGGGTCTCAATTTAGTCCTTAAGACAAGACCAAAATAGGTCTTTGAAATGAACTTTAAACTTGTCTTCACATACAACTACAAAACAACCTTGTCTAGAACATTAAACAGATAAACCATTCTTTAGATTTTCAACTTCCTATAGATCTTCAATGTAACTCCTGCCTCATACAAACTCTGGTGAATTTCTTGATCAGATGATGGTACCAATTTCTTCTCTAGTCAACAAGGTTTTCTTTCACACATTTGTCCTTTAGAGAAGTCTCAAACTTTTCTCCTCCTTTTGAATATCGGTCTTTTGAATAACTTCTTGAACACAAAATTTTCAAAAACTTGGTTGCTTCAAGTCTCCTTAATGGCTTCTCTTTCACCTAGGCTCTGATACCATGTTGATTTTTCAAACAGAGATCTGATCTTCTAATATGATAATTACTTCCAATGATTCCTTAATCAAGTTAACTTTCGTTACATTTATTGTTAAGTAAGTATACACAGAGAATATTAATAGTAATGCAATAATGATAGTAGGATCATAAAGAGATAACCAAGCGCACAAAGAGACACAAATTTTTACCTAGGAAACCCAAACTTGTGATAAAAACCAACAATCTTTTCCTAGGAGAAATTCTTCAGTTCAATGAAGTTATAATCTAATCTTTTTATTCAAAATTTTTTTAAACATACCACACAAATCATACAGGTCAAATTGACCAAAAATTCGGCCTTCACGTTGTTGCCTAGAATTTGGTTAACCCTAGTCAACAAGATTGAAATTTGGTCGCTTGCAACTCCCTCAAAATCTCAGTCAAACTGCCTCAAACCGACGGTCAAACTACTTCATACGTGTCGTCAAACTACCTCATACGTGTCGTCAAACTACCTCAAAATTGTGGTCAAACTAACTTAGACATGCAATCAAACTACCTTAGAAATTTGGTCAAACAAAAGTCATAAAAACTCAATCAAAGAGTGGTCAACACAAGTCAAACTTTTATCTTTTCTCCTCTCTCTCCTTGTCACATGCAAAGAGAGAAAAAGTGACTTTTGATGATCCAAATTGATGTCAAATTGAGGGAGGCCTAGTTTGTATTTATAGAAGTCTATTGGTGCCCAAGGGGCACGTCTCCTTGTGTTATGCCGACCTAACCTTTTGGAGGAAAATTAACTTGAAAATTCATTTTTTTTTTTTTTTTTAATTTCCTTTTAGGGATGACTTGGAGTAGTTGGGAATATTGAATACAACTACCCAAAAATCATCAATATGAAGCGTCACCAAAAATATTTTATAGCGAAAATGAAAAGTTGACTTTCTATATGCCTTTTTTCCCAAGAAAAAAGCACAATTTTCATTAATAATAAGAAAATTACATATTGTATCTTAAGCATGTGTGAAATGCAGAAATCACCAGTAAATGGGCAAACCATTCAAGTCAGTACAGTGTCATAGTTCAATATTTACAATAAAAAACATATTATTTACATAAATATAAAAAGACATAACTATCCAGTAAGCATAGAGATGATAAAAAGGCAAAATTGTCAAATGATCTTATGAAGATCATTCTGATATATTCCCATCCATCTCAATGAATGGTAGATGGAAAAATTGGTAGAACACTTGATCTCTGAATTCCTGTATCAACCACTGCCCCTTGATCTACGACATGGCCTCCTTGGAAAGAAAATCAGTGACCACATTCCTTTCCCTATATATATGAGAGCATACAATAAAATCAAATTATGATTTTTGAGTGATGACTTCATCCAGTAAGCCCCTAAGTGTGTGCAAGTGAAAATGATATGCAGAGTTGATCCAATTTATAACAAGCTTTGAGTCCCCAAAGATCTGAATCCTATAGCAATTTTGTTCCAGAGCAAATATGAGAAGGTGCATGAGACAATTAAGTTTAGCATAGTTGTTGGTGCATCTCCCTAAACCCACTTTTATCTTGAATAAATGTGATTCGTTTATCTGAAGTAATACACCCCCCCCAAATATCCATTGATTTATGTCGACCCATCGAAATAAGCCTAGGGGATATTCTTGTCGATTACTTCTGGATTGATGATTTGGCCAGGGTGGTGATCAGAGTCCTCAGAGATCAAATTATAGGTAACAATGATATAATTACAGGTGGCCGACCAATGGGTCGATGCATCCTGAAATATAATGCAATTCTTGGTCAGCCAGATACCCCAACAGAAAATAAGAGGTAGGTTTCTAATCTTTTGTGAAGTTGCAACATTCCACTAAATTTTCCAGGCATTAGATAGATGTGGTGCATCCCATCTAAGCACAATGTTGAGGGAGGCAGTGATCTAATCCCACACCTAGCCAACAACTGGGCAATGAAGGAATAGGTAGTCAATATCCTCTACATTTTCCTTGCATAGGCAACATCTAGACGGATCATGAAAATCCCGACGCATTAGATTGACCTCCATGGGCACTTTATTCGATAATATATAAAACATAAGCAAACAGGTTTTGTGAGGAGCCTTAAGCTTTCATAGTGGGCGCCACCACCATCTCACCTCCATCGGATCCAGAGTATTCATAAGTGCTATGTATCCTTCCCTGAGGTTATATCGACCATGTGGTGCAGTCGCCCATATGATTTCATCTTCCGGTAAATTAATCATGATATTAGGTTCCTCCAATGCTCCAATAAACTAATGCCAAACCCTTCTCCATCTGCTCGGAATCCTGAGATCCAGTGCATTAAACTATTTCTGGGAGATCTAGTTTGAGTTTCTAACATCTGCAATATGAGAGAGCTGAGTGATGCCAATCATTGCAAGGATTTTTCATAGCTCCAGTGGTAGTAAGTGTGCATTACCGCATCTTGACCAGACATCTATACCCAGTTGCACTTGCTCACCATTCCTAATTCACCAGGCCAGTCCTTCCTTGATGACACTAATAGACTACAATATAGCCTTCGAGATGATAGATGCACATGATATGCCCTATGTTGGCCTGAGAATCCAGTCCATAATAGATAGAGGGTCAATATATTTAAAGAAGACCACCTCTTTCCATAGACTATCTGATGTGATAATCTACCATCCCATCTTCGCAGCCAGTACCTTTGCAAATAAATGCAGATCCTTTATACCCCATCTGCCCCATTTTTTCAGTTTCCCAATTCTATCCCAGCGAACCCAGGCAAATTTCCTCCCAACATTTTCCCCCGCCATAAGAAGCAACAATAAATCTGTTGAATTCTATTGATTATGCCTTTTGGTATCCAGGCAATAGTCATCCAATATACCGGGATGACATCCAATACATATTTGATCAGGGTGAGCCTGCCAACTCTAGAAAGCCATCTCTGTTGCCATATGTTGATACGACCATCAATATTTTCAATGAGCCATGTCCAATCTGCAATACGATAACCATTTGGCTTGAGCCTGAATCCAAGGTATTTGAGACCCATCTACATCTCTTGCCTAACAAATTGAAAATGTTGTATATCATGTCTTTGCTCGTTTTGTAAGAAAGACACCAACAAGATGGTGGATTTGTTGAATTTGGGCTCCATACTTGTTGCTTTACAAAATAGGGATAGAATTTTCTTGAAACAAGTGGTATCATAGATTGAAACATTTAAAAAAATATGAATATCATCTACAAACAATAGATGTGAGAGATAGGAAAATTCAAATATATTTACACCACCCAATGACCCTTCAGCATAGACTTTAGTTAATAGTCTACTTAGTCCCTCCATGATCAAAAGAAATAATAATGGTGATAATGGACATCCCTGTTGCAGACCACGTTCAACATGAAAAAACCCCAATGCAACCCCATTAACGAGAATACTATATGATGTAGATGTGAAACAACACATGATCCAATTTATGAAAGAGTGAGGAAAACTGACATGGGTAAGAATAAGCTGAAGATATGACCAAATGGCACGGTCAAAATATTTTGATAGATCAATTTTAAGAATGATACTCTTAGTATTCTTTTTCTTGATCGAATGGATCCCTTTCCATGCTGTTCCAATGGCTTCATGTATCTCACGTTGATTAAGAAATGTCAATTGTTCCTTAGAAATAACCTTGGATAAAAAAGGTTTGATGTGGTTAGAAATAATTTTGTATATAGAATTACGAAGGGAGATGGGACAATAGTCATGAAAGGTTTGAGAGTGATCAACTTTGGGAATGAGGGAAAGAAAGGTTGAGTTGAAACCTTCATTCATCTGGAAAGAAAGTCTGCAACGCTCAATAGCTAATAGAAGATCAGGCCCAATATGATCAAATAAGGTAAGATATAATTCCATAGGCCACCCATCAGGACCCGAGCTCTTATCTCTTTTGAACCATTTCAGGACAGCTTCAATTTCCCCTAGCGCCACTGGTTCATTTAGGATCTTTGTATCTTCAGCCTCCACAAATCTAGGAATTGATTTAGTAGTGTGATGTATCTCAGAAATGGTAGCTTCCCTAGGCTCTTTGAATATTTGTAAGAAATATCTGATGCCCATATTAGCAAGCTGGTTGAAAGTGCTGGCCTCCCTACCTGTCTAATCCCTTAATGTCCAGATACTGTTAATAATTTTTCTCGCCTTGGCACATTATTGAAAAAAATTAGATTTTTCATCCCCAGCCTTTAGCCATTTCTCTCTTCTCTTCAATCTTCAAGTCTCCTCTTGCTGTCTCAGGAGACAAATCTTTTCAGTTTCCAATCTTATCAGATGGTCCTTAGATTCAATGTTTGTATAAACTGCAATCCCCAATTTTTCCTGCTCCCTAATGTCAAATTCAATTTTTTGAATGGTAGCCTAATCCTTTAGCTTCTTTTCTTTGGCCCATTTAATGGTTTTGTGTTTGATACGAACCAAATTTCTTGCAATCACCTCCACCAGTGAGTTGTTTTTGTCTAGTCCATAGTGAGTCCAAGACTCCATGGCTAATGAAAATCAGCTTCAGCAAGCTAAGTGGAGTTAAATTTGAATGGGGAGTTTAGCTTATGATTGGAGTTCATAATTTCCATAAATATTGGGAAATGATCAGATATACCCCCCCTATCCCACCCATTGTCGAATTAAATCCAACTCTGCCAACAAAGGAGCTTTAATCATGAAACGGTCTAATTTTCTGGCCAGAGCATCCTCTCCAGTTCTCCTATTCCTCCAAGTCGGCAGTATCTGGGCCGAGTCTATGTTCATGATGCTATAGGAGTCCATCAAATATTAAAAATAAGCCATCAGGGAGTCAGTCTATGCTTTATTTCCCGACGATTCAACATGCCCCAAAGAAAAATTTAAGTCTCCCCCAAAGTTTAAATTGTTCGTCGGCATGAAATTTTCACTCAACAACTTGTCCCAATAATCCTCCCTATTATGGCATGGACCATATATATAAATCAATATTAGGGATATATTAATATCAATGGCTTTGAAATCAACCCCCAAATATCCTTCTCCCCCACAAATATTGTTTGAATTTATAGTCTTATTATTGAAACCCAAAGAACATCCCCCATATCTCCCTCTTACCCAATGTGTGGAAATTCTAGTCTGGGAGCATATTCAGCAGGATCTTGCTTATGGAGACCCCATCTCCCAAAGTCTCCTGAAGTAATAAAACATCAATCCTATCCGTTCGAATTAGCCTCTTGAGAGCCAGTTTCTTATCCAGGCTGGCCAAACCCCTGTATTTGAAGGAAAGACACTTCATGGGGTAACCTTGTCAGGGTTTCCTTTTACTCTAAGAACCCGGTTAATAAGAGTCTATATGCCAGTTGCCACCTCTATTCCCGCTCATCGAATGGCTTTGGATAAATTTGATTATCTGTCCCTAGGTAGTTTGAGGGATCTAGAGGGTATAAGGTCCTCACCTAATCCGAAATTGAGAGTTCGGGGAAGGGGTAGATATCAAATATTGTATCTATGGGAGCCAATTGAGCTAGAACCATCCCTAGAAGGATTTGGGAGAGGGTCCAGGTTAACGGTTGGAACATAGTTCAGTGAAATGGGGGGCACCGACACCACAGAACAATTTATAAAACTCAATTTACATGCATCATTACCCAAACCCAAAACAACTAATGATGACAACGCATTTTCAGAATTCAAAAAACTTTGAGTAGAGGGGGAGGGAGGAATGTAGAGTGCCTGGAAATGAATCAGAGCCCCTTATTTGAGAGCGAGTGACCGGAGCATCGGGAGTCCTGGATCCCTCCTACTGAGTTGCCTCCACTTCCATTCTCCATATCGATAAACATTCCTTTGGGGACACAACAGGATTTGTTTAAGCCTCTGAAGTAGTATGAGTGCCTGCAGAGACAAATTTTCTCGAGGGACATGCTGATTCCTAGTGATAAGTGGGCAGTCTTTGTACATGTGTCCCACCTCATGACACCTCCTGCAATGAAAAGGTATCCCCTCGTAGTCCAGAATCTGCCATCGCATGATATCCCCCACCTGGAGCTGATAACTCTCCACCAAACCTTCGCGAGTGTCCAAGTGCACCAGTATCCTAGCTATAGCCAGATAACTTGTATCAATATAAGATCTTTTGTGGTCCAAATAGATGCCCAGATCATCCCCAATGCATCTAGAAATTTCCTCAGACCAGAATTGTAATGGCATCCCTAGAAGCCTTACCCAAATTGGCCCCACCCCCATTTTTTCCTTCTTTAGGTCAAAAAGGGGCGACCATCTCTTGAGGAGCACTGGCGTCATCTCAATGTGCCAGTATCTTGTTAAAACCCAGTTTACTAGTTTCGGTTCAAGGAAGATGAGAGAAAACCATCCCTAGGACATGGTAATTACTGTTGGAAGCTGATCCATTAAGTGACCCCATATCTCCTCTGTCCACCTTTTTAGATGCATCGAGGTATAGTTCCGACCCCAGATTATTCCCGCCAACACAGTGATTTCTATGGGAGCAGCTTGGGCCATGCTGATACCTTCACCAAAAACCAGTAGATACCCCCTTTCTTGCACCTTCGAGCACTTGGATTTTTTATGCCCTTCTGACCTGTGTGCCTGTGCTACTGGCAACTGCTCATCTCCCACCTATTGATTATCATCCTAGTCTGAAGCCCTATTTTCCTCTGGACCTAGGTCTTGCCATGTGATTCCATCGAAACAATTAGATGTTCGAGTAGTAGGAGCAAGTCCTGAACCTAGGGGGTCAACACCGGATGCACCAAGTGCGCTATAAGTCGGATTTAACCCACCATTTGTGGCATTACCCACACCGCTCGTGCCTCCGTCCACCACACATGAGGCATCCTATATATTTGGTATGGATCCTTGATGATCTTGTGCCTAGTATAATAGCTCTGAAGGCAAAGGGATTTTTAGAAAAGGTTGGTCTTGTTCCTCCCCTGGGTTGGGTAAGAACTCGTTAACCATCAAGCCCAGTGGAGAAAACCATAATCCTTGTAGGGTTGCCTCCATCTCCTCCATTTCTAAGGTATAATCGGAAACCTGGGCATCTGGTGATAGGTGCGGTTCTAGTGGAACCCCTTCTTGAGACATTTGCGTCTCTTCAACCCATAGTTGGGATGAGTCCATGGTATCGAATGAGTAATCAACTAACTTCTCATCCATGCAAAGCATCTTTGCTGCACATTGGTTATTGTTCCGAGCTAATGTACTCAAACCCCCCAACAAATGCTGACCCTAGCTCGGTAACCCACCAAAACCACCACTCAAATACTTGTTGTTGACCCTAAAAACCCACAGGTCCAAGCAATTGCCAAAAACTGCCTCAGCAGAAAACCATGAAGGGTCAAGCCATCCTAAGGTTAGATTACATAAACCACCTGTTAATAGTTTCTCCGCCTAATTAATGGTAAAACCTCTCACAACCTTGCCTGGGTGCAAACTAGTCAAAATGAAACTTTCACCGCCAAAACCACCAACCGAGGGTTTTCCTCCCTGAGCGAAACCCAATTTTCGTCATAGAGAAGCTCCACTTAAACCTCCACATTCATAGATTCTATGAGAGTAAAATATTCACTTATTGAGTACCATACGCGAAAGTCCTAGGTTCCTTTTAGATATCTAAATATTTTTTTCACTTCTTGCACATGATTTTTTTTTTTGTAGCTTGAAATCGTGCAACCAAACTTACTAGCAAAATTTCTAGCCTTGATGTTGTTACATATAGTAGGATTCCCATCATTAGCATTTACAATGTTTAATTTCTTTCTCAAGGTTCATCATCTTTACTTAATTTACAACTTCTGACCATGGGTGTCCTAATTGGTGCACAATCTTCCATTTTGTATTTATTCAACATCTCCATGATATACTTGGTTTTTTAAGTGAATATATATTTGTTGGATTGAGAAACCTATAAACTAAGGAAGAATTATAGTTCACCAAGCATAGACATCTCAAATTCCTTTTGCATTTCCATTGCAAAGTCTTTGCACATTGTGTTCATACTAGCTCCAAAAATGATAGCATCTATGTAAACCACAACAATCAGTTAATTTTCTCGTTTTTCCTTGATGTAGAGATTACCGTCAACAACTCCTCTTTTTAATCCTTATTGTTGTAGATATTTGTCAATTCTTTAATACTAGATTCTGGGAGCTTGCTTTAGCCCATAAAGTTCTTTCTTGAATATGCACACAAGATCCTTATTTTCTAATAATAAGAACCCTTATGGTTATTCAATGTATAATTATTCCTCTAGGTTTTCATTGAAAAATGACGACCTAAAATTCATTTGATAGACTTTGAATTTCTTGAAACATACATGCCAAAAACATAATGATAGCTTCTAGCCTTACAACCGAGGAAAATGTTTCTTCAAAATCAATACCTTCAACTTGAGTGTAGCCTTTACAAACTAACCTTGCTTTATTTCTTATTACTACATCATCTTCATTCAACTTGATATGAAAACCCACTTGGTACCAATCACATTTTAATATTTTGGCCTTTTCCATGTTTTATTCTTCTCAATTTGATTAATTTTTTCTTCCACAACATCAATCTAGTTCTTGTCTTCACTAGCTTTTGTAAAATTCCTAGGCTCGATTGTAGATAGCAAGGAGAAATGTGCATGTTCTGGTCCACTTGTTAATATTTTTATAGTCTGCACTCCCATATATTTATCACCAATAATGATATTTTATGAATGATTGTTCTAGATGAATCCAAAAGTGGTGATGTATATTCATGTTTTATTTCTTCTTCTTCTTCTTCCTCCTTGCAACTCATTTGTTATGGTTATTCATTTATTGACGATTTCCCCTTTTGAGGCATTGCTTCATACACTTTAAGATTTTTACTTTCTACAATTTTGTGTAATTATGTATTGTAAGATCTATAAGCCTTTCTTTTTTATAAATAATCAAGAAGGATTCCTTTTATCAATACCCAAGAAGGAGTCAAATTTTCTTGATTCCCAATAATCTCTCTTTATGTAGAACTTTTTCTTAAAAACTTTGAAGTGTTTGACTATTGTTGGTATACCCTTCCATAGTTCATAAGGTGTTTTGTGGCTATTGAATTTGATTTTACCTCTATTCAAAATGTAGACTGTGATGTTGAATACTTCTCTCCAAAACATATCTATTAACTTTACTACACCCAACATTGTTCGAACAATTTCTTGTATGGTTTGATTCCTCCTTTCTACCACTCCATTATGTTGTGGATTTATTGTGCCTAAAAATGTCTCTTTCTTCCATGAAACTCACAAAACTATTCAGATTCATTTGAGATAAATTCACCTCATTGATCTAATCTCAAACAATTGATTTCTATATCTGATTTATTTTCAACCAAGGCTTTGAAAGCTTTAAATTTTTGAAATTCCACTAATTTTTCTTTGAGGAACACAAACCATGTCATTCTTGAGGAATTGTTAATGAGCAACATGAAGTAATCTTCATCTTGTAGACTTTGTGTTCCCATAGGCCCATAATATTCGTATGAAGAAGTTCCAATGGCTTCATTGTTGACTACACTATTGTCTTAAAGCTTGTTCTTGTGTACTTGCAATGCTAACATTTCTTGCAAATAGTGTTTGAAAGCTTTCTCATCTTTGGCATGTCTCTTACTACTTGTTTAGAGCCAATTTTCACTACATTGTCGATGTTAATATGGTCCATTCTCCTATGCCATAATCATATTTCACCTATTTGTCCCATACAACATTTTTCTCCCTTTATTTTAGTGAGTATATATACATTATTTTATGTTCTATTTGCTTATGCACACATTTTTCCTATTCCTACCTTCATTATCTCACCTTCATTATCTCACAAACTTGAGAATGAAATGTGAGTATCTCCTTGATCACGCATTTGACTAACACTAATAAAATGTGAGAGTGTGGCTTTGTTCACATATTTGACTAACACTAAGAAGATTATATTTCAAACTTTCAACATACTAGATATTTTGGGTTTTAGTCTTTCCATTATTGAGAGTAAGAGTAGCGTTTCTAGCTATAATTCTTCTGATATCATTATCTCCAAATGTACACTCTCCCCATTAAATTTTCGCAAAGTGACAAAATTGCTATTGTCACTGATGTCCAAGGAATTGTTGTCATTTATGAAGGGCAATCATGGAGATTTGAAGAATATGAGCCCAACCTAGAATGTTTTGTTGGATGTGAGTAATAATGAAAGCTATACCTCACTAAAAACCAATTTTGCATTATTGATCTTCTTTTCTACATGGCTTCCTATTTAATGTTGGATTCAACATATCAAGCATTTGCAACATTAATTGAAGAGAAAGGCGAAGGAAAGGTTGTTGATGAAGTTCCATCTGTACATGTATCAAGGAGGGTTGAAAAGGGGAAGACACCTCTTATGTTAATTTTAAAGCTCCTTAATCAACTATTATTCTCAAGGAGAAGTGGTCATTTGGAGCAGGTTATTGGGTTGCTTGAGGTTATTATGAACATTGTTGAAGTTAAAAATGTATTAGAAGCTCCCTCTAGTAATCCAAAGGATGTTTTATCACAAGGGGAAGGTGTTCAAGATATATGTAAAGCTCCACCTAAGAATGGGCCCAATGCTATTTCTACTAAACATGCAATTGAGCCCAATTATATTGAAGCTAATATTGATTTAGAGGTACCCAAGAGATCAATATTAGGTAAAAACAATGAAGGCATGTAAGCTTCAACTTCAATTTTAAGATAGGAATAGTTGCATTTGGTATTCTTATCCAACTTTCTAAGAGAGAGTTGTAAAACTTGTGTAAAATTCTAGCAATGGAAGTGCTGTGAGACAATGTATATGAAGGTGGAAAAGGTTATAAAGAAGTTAGCTAGTATTGCACTTGCTCAACAAAAGCTTTTCATTTTTTAACTCGCAAAATATGTCGGTAGCCTAAGTGGCACTACAATTGATGAGCTTGTGATTCTCAATGAGATGAAGTCATTAGGAGTGAGTACTAGTTCAATGGTAGGACAAACTATTTTGAGAGTTCTACAAGCATTAAGTATGTTAATATCAGATACTGGTGCTTATTTTAATATCATATACTAAAAAAATGAAAGTTTTTTTTATTGGCGGGGTACAAAATGCAACATTCAACCAATTATGGAAAGGATTGAGTAGTTGAGTGAAATTGAATTGTGATTAGGAAATAATTATGATTTCTCTACTGCGTCAAGTAGGAATGGTATAACAACTTCAATGGAACCGCCTCTTCCTCCTTACACACGATGTGTTTTTCCATTTATAAAGGCATTTTTTTGTTTTATGTGAGAAGTTACAAGGTGCACCCATTGTTGTGCATCATGATCCTGATGATGCTTGTGTGACTGATGATACATACTATATAAGAACATAGGAAGATATGATGCTTGTAAAGTTTTTTGAAAAACATTGACGACTTTTGAATGCTCTTGTGTGGAAGAATCCAAGGTTATTAGAAAAGTCTCTATCTCTTCTGAAAAAGACACCTCATACAATTAACTTCATTGTTATTGAAGGTGTTGCTAACTTTAATCACAATATCATGGTCCTGTACCATGGATAAAGCCATCGGGCCAAGAGAAAAATAAAATAGTAAATACATTGAGAAAAAAATTAAGGAGGTGACATTGAATGTGTAAGAGGAGAAACATGTGTGAATGTTGTGTAAGACAATAAAGATAACTATCTGAGTGTGTGTGATAATAAGTGTGACTTGACCTAACTTAGAAAACACAACTACTTAAGAAACCCTAATACTTTGAGCTCTCGCCATCTTCAAATAACCTATCATCATTAACATATAATACAATTATTATTGATATTATTTTTATATTACTAATATTAATGTGATTAGTTACATGATATTAATAATATTATTATTATATTTTTCATAATAATATTATTAACATCACTAAAATTATTAATACTATATTTTAATATTAAAAACATTTACTAATACTATAACTTAAAATTAATACTAAAATATTATTTGATATATAAATTTAGTAATAAACATTTTACCATCATAGAATGCACAAACATGCTAGAGATAGCTAGTTGAACATTTCACACAGTAAGCTCTAAGGCAGAGTTGTCATTCGAAACTTTTACAACAGTAAACTCTAGGTATTTTTTTTTGTTCCATTACAACTGTTTTATTCCACTACTACAACGAATGCTTATTAACAATATTAATAATTTAATGTTAATATAATAATATTTAGTATACAACACAATTAAAATGTTATCAATGAATTGTATAACACCTGAGTATATATATATATAATTTTAATTTAATGTTTTCCACAAACTTACACACTAAGGACTTTATCTGAGAGATTAGTTCAAAAATAAACTCAATGTGTTTGACAACCAGAGAGAGAAATGAAATGGATCTTCAACTTGTCCTTTTGATGATGGCCGCATCTCTCTCGCCCTCAACCACTGTACTACTTTCTTTAAACTACTTCAATGGTACTCAAAATTAAAAACCACAAGTTGTTGATAATGCTAGGTCTAGCCTTTGAGGTTGAATGCATGTACGTTTCATTGCAACTTTGACGACCATTGAGAAATATATGTGACTACAGTTGTCCTGACTTCATTCTTGCACCATCCGGGTTAACAAAAAAATCAACATCAGAGATCAAGCTATTAGCTTGTAAGATTAAAATTTCAAATTTGATAATTTTCACAACTCAAGCTATTAGCTATTAGCTTGTAAGATTAATTTTGACAGAAAAATTTGCACAATTTTCTAGAGGAACAGGCCGAGCTGCATGGAGGATCAGCAGGAAGAAATTGCGCGGTTTTTTTGATGAACTTGCTGGCAGCCTGGTAGAAAAAAATGTGAAATTCTTGGAGGGAACTAGCATTTGGCTGCTGGGTCACTGGTAACAGAATTGTGCAATTCCCAAGGGGAACACGTAGTCAACTACTGGGAACTTGGCAGCAGAAATTGCACAATTCATGGAGGGAACTGTTAGTCTGCTGCTGGGAGCTGTTGGCAAGAGAAAATGCACAAAGGCTGGGAGGCCGAACTACTGATCATATCTGCACAATTTATGACCTGAGCAGACTGCTGGGCAAAAAAAGGCCTGCTCATGAAAGCTGCGCAATTTTCTGGATGAGCAGCTGGTCGATTGTAGGGAGAACTGACTGGGAAAGATGTGCAATTTTATGAGGGAGATAGGGACGGGCACTGGGTGTTTGTTTGACATGTCTAAGAAATTTCGTCAGTCAGCAAAGCAAGAAAGGTCAGTAGCCTCTATGCAGTTTTTGAGGGGACTCAATCTTGGGGTGGCTGCCAAGTCTAACTCTCCAGGTGCCCAGCATGAAGGTTGATTGAATTGCTTGCGAGCAGCGCAACTTGAAAAGACTTGCTTGGTTCTTCTGCGTTGTTTTGGGTGATAGTCGATCAAGTCAATGGTGGGGTGATGGTCCGGTTTGTTGGATACCTATACCAATAGGTTTCATATTTCATGATTGGTGATCAAAAGGTCCAAATATGCTCTGCTTTGAATGCAAAGATCCCATATTTCTACAAGCAGACAAGGTGTGTCTCAATCTTGATGGGAACTCAATTGTGATGGATGATCCAACAGTCTAAACTGGATCATGCCATGTTTTCAATTTTCATGTTGTAGAATAGAGAAGGAAATCTGTCCAAACTGTCAAATCTTGGCAGATAAGTAGCTAGGTAGAGAAGCTAAGGTTCCCAACTGCTTAATCTGGGACCTTGGAAGGAATAAGGGTTGTATTAGATAGGAAATGAAAGCAAAATCCAAGGAAAAGAAAAAGGCATTCAAAGGGTTTGCTAGTCCAAGTGCACCCTCCAAGAAGGAACAAAAAATGTTAGGAGAACTAGTTGGGTAGGTAGATGGGGTTGCAGAAGTGGTGTCCCTTCCAAAATCAAAGTTGCTGAAACATCTACAGGAAGAGCAACACACTGGAGCATGAATAACTCCCTTGTTCTCATCTGTATATCACTAATTACTAACACCCTTTCCCAAGCTGCACAGAGCACAAAAATTTATATCTTTGACATATTCTTATGGCTTTAAGAAGCCACATTTCTTGTGCAAAAATCTTTTCATTTTGATCTACTCTTGATTTCAAGTTATTTTCAAAGAAAACTTGGTTGAAACAGCCCTCA
>APFE031068032.1:0-56503 GCA_000404065.3 Pinus taeda | reverse complement strand
GCCTTTCCTCGTTTCCGTTTCCCTGTTTCGTGCAACTTAGCCCTCCAACCACTTGTTAACTATCTTTGTCTGCTCGTTCGTCTGTGGGTGATAACTGGTACTCGGTGTCAACTCCGTCCCCACTAACAGGAAAAGCTCCTGCCAAAATCCGCCCATGAAACGGCTGTCCCCGTCACTAGTGATGGTCTTAGGAAGACCATGTACCCTGAAGACCTCTCTGAAGAACAGCTCGGCCACCTGCACTGTTGTGTAGTGTGCGGGTATGGCAAAAAAATGTGCGTACTTTGTCAGTAGTGACACCTGAAGGCGGTCTTGGGAATGTACTACTCCCTCACGCGAATCTAATGGTACCCAGATCTCAAATCAATCTTTGAGAAGAACCGTGCTCCTCTCAACTCATCCATCAACTCGTCGATCCTGGGTATGGGGTACCTTTTCTTCAGTGTCTTCTTGTTCAGGGCCTTGTAGTCAATACACATCCTCAATGTGCCGTCCTTCTTCTTCACCAATACCACGGAAGAAGCAAAAGGGCTCGTGCTTGGCCGAATGTGCCCAAGAGTCAGCAACTCTTGAATGGCCTGCTCAATCTCATCTCGATAGGCCTTGGGATGCCTATAAGGGGTAGTAATCACTGCCTGTATGCCCTGCTCAAGCTCGATGGTGTGCTCACCAGTCCGGTGGCTGTCACGGTGGAATCTCCCCAAATACTGTGGCATACCAGTCAAGGATGGACTATATCTTTGGGTGCACTATCTGCCTTGTAGTCCCTGCCTCTGATGCACGCAGCTCCACTACCCACTCTACGTCTCCCTTCTGGAAGACTGCTTCCATCCGATGAGCTGAAATAGTTTGAGGCAGATGTGTGTGCTGTCCTTGTATATTCTCATGCCTCCCTATTTTCTCATCATCCCACTCCATCTCTAGGGCCTTCCAATTTGTCGTGACCTTCCCTAGAGCGATAAGCCACTGAACACCCAGTACTATGTTGGTGTTCGGAATATTGACCACAAGAAAATGGTCAGTCAATGTGTGGGTGCCCATCGTCACTAATAGCTCTGGAACATAACGAGCACACACCATGGTCTGATCTCTTGGGACCAAAACTGAAAATCCATCGAAGCTCTCTGTCTGTATACCTCTCCGCTCAACCATCTGCGCATCGATGAAGTTGTGGGTTGCCCCACTGTCGACCAAAACTGATACTCGTTGGCCATGTACTATCCCCCGTACACGTAGCGTCAAATACTTGGGAACTCCTCGCAATGCTGCAAGGGCCCCTCTAGTAGGTGCAAAAGCTGCACCACCTGTTGCTGGTGGTGGAGGTGGCAAAGGACCCTGCACGGCATGACTATCTCCTGCCTCCACATCATCCTCCTCATCCTCTTCCCTGCTACTCTTGGAGAAGACCTCAATAAAATGTGCTTTGCCAGCAGCACATCTATGTCTCGGTGCCCATGGCTCCTGACAGGTAAAGCACAACCGTTTCTTCTTCAGCTCCCTCCTGGAGGCAGAATCCTCACATCCTTCCCCTTTGGCTGGAAAGCCTGTCTTTTGGGGTAAGGTGTCCAGGTCTTGGGTAAGGCATCCTATAAGTCCCGGGTCTTGGTAATAGCATCCTGAAGTGTGGTTGGTCTAGTGGATCTGACTAGACCCCGAAGTGGCTCTGCTAACTCCTCAACATACATGTAGATCCTTCGTGCTGCGGATAGATCTGGCACCATCACTGAAACCCTCAAGAAGTCTACAATGTAGGTCTCTGGGCTCCCAGTTTGTTTGAGACTCGTCAGCTCAACAAAGTGTTGTTCCGGATCCCTCCGGTCAAACCTCTCCATCAATCTCCTGGTGAACTCGGCATATGCGTCACTGTGGATGTCCGAGTAACCAACCCATGGAACCACCAGTCCTGGGCCTCACCATCCAAATGTAATGTCGCCACCTTGATGGCCTCTGTCTCCGACATCTGGTTAAGCTGGAAATAGATGTCCAGCTTCTCCACCCAAGACCTTGTTGAACTGTTTGATGAACCATTAAACGTAGGCAAGTGGAATCTACTAGTTGTGCGGTGGGTGTCCCCATCATGATAATGCCGGTATCCTCTATGATGGTTGCGGGGTCTACTATCCCGCTGGAGCTGAACAAAGTCTCTGAATGAGAGAGCATCCCTGAACTCCTGCCCATAGGCTTGGTACTCTGCAAAATAATCGCCCATATGACTGGGCTCTGCCTCCTGCTGGGCTCCGGCCCTTGTGTCTGCTCCTAGGAAAGTGGGCATGGTAGAGCAGGTAGGGGCATGTGAGGCCATCTGCTGAGTAGTATCACGCTGAGTGGCACCCTGCTCTGGAAAATGGTGGGATGTGCCTGATCCCTCAACAACCTGAAAAACCCGTGGGTTCTCACGCTATCTACCCTCTATTGCCGTGAGTCGTTGCCCCATCACCTCGATCTACCTCGACAGATCCTGTATTGATTTGAGGAGCATGTCCGCAAATCTCTTCCCATCCTCATCTACCATCGGATTCTCCTACTCTGCGTCGACCATAGGCTCCTCCTGTTCCGTGTCCACCACTCAAACACAGTCTCCCTCCCCGTAGGTGTTCTCTAACCTACACTTAGTGTCTCTGTATTTCCTACCTCTGTAATGGATATAGGGCTTTTTCCCCTGGTATCACAGATTGCTAGCTCCACAGGCTGAGCTAGATCTATGCTCTGATACCCTACTGTAATATCCCGTTTCAGGGATATTCCCTCAAACCCCAGTAAACTCCAACCAAATACGTACAAGTGATATAGTAGTTGGGAAGCTCAAAGAGATTAAAATAACAGTAGTGCAACATAAAATAATATAAATATGGAATAGAAGCAGATACTCAAGAAATGTAGAGAGAAATGCTAAGCCATTTTATTTTACTGAGTAATGGAAAGAGTACAGGAGGTGATCAGAAAGATAGCACCTCGACTTGCACAAGGCAAGTGAAGAAATACACCCAAAATAGTAAAGAAATGGCCTCTCTTTGAACTGCATCCAAGCTGCCGGAGAGTTGTTGTGCTGCTGCTACTGCATGGAATCGAGTGAGGATTTGGGGTTTTTACCCTTCTAAGAAAATGTTGAAACTGTGGAATCAGCCTCTGCTCAATAAACCCAGAAAAACCTTGAAAGATTTTCTGAAATAGCAGACCCCCGAAAATCACCCCCTTGAGGATCTACGCAATCCCTCAAGGCTCTGCGCTGCCACTGAATAGAACCCTCCAGAAATCTGCCCGAAACTCTGCCAAAATCCTCCAATATGCAAGGGCTGATCCCTTGCTCAATCTTCCAGCTCATATCCTCCACAAAACCCCAATCCGGAACTCCCACCAAAAGGAACTGCATCCATCTCTCTCAAGATTGCGTAGTTCTCAAATGTTGAACTCCTCCTCAACTCCAAAGATCAATCCTACTACAAAAGACTGTTGGAAACTGCCTTGCCTGAGCAGGCACTCGAAGTCCCCCGGGGCTAAGGGTGAGATCTCCGAACGGAGACACTCGATGCACTAAATAGTGCTGCAGACAGGCTAAACAGTCAGCGTGCTCTAAGTCGAAGTGACTAGCTCAAATGCACATGATCGAATGCCAAAATGAGGAGGCTCCTCTCTCCTTTATAGAGTTGGCCTCTCTCAATCCGAAGGCCCACCTCGTTGCCATGTGTTCCTCTCCATCTGTGCAGTCCCTCCAAGTGTCTACGTGGGCCCCTCCTCTACGTGGTCCTTTGGCCCCCTTGGCTCCCCCTTTAAGTTACAACGTTGTGCTACTAGGGAGTGACTTTATTCCAAAAGTGAGTTATGTCCCCCTTTCCTCACCTTTTTTATTTATAAATAACTATAGAAGGCAAAATTGAGCAAAATCGAATATTCCAATTAGCCATGGCTAATTAGGAATATTACAATTTCTCCCAATCTGGGAGTTAGAAGGCGTATAATAGCTCATTAGGAAAGGAAAAATATCTTGTACAAGATGATGTCAATTTCTTTTTGGGTGAGATCATTTTCCCATTAAGAAAATTATATTTGTAAAACTGTCATTATTATTTTTCATGGCAGCCATTAGGATTTTATTTTTATGCATTCAGTTTTTAGGGTTCCTTCATCATACACTTTGGCCATCAAGGTTATTAGGATTAGGGCTCCATCATTAATGATCTAAGGCTTGTCATGGATATTAGGGCAAGGGCTTCTTCATTAGGATTAGGGTTTCATGCTTCTTCATTAGAATTAGGCATCCTTATTTTATTAAAAGCTAGCTTTCTATGAGCTTCAATCAAGGAGGGCTTGTCATCATATAGATGAGGGCTATAGATTCATCAAGAGCAAGGATATCATATTATTTGGGCAAGGGCTTGTATATTAGGCACACAATTGGAACTAAGGGATTATACATCAATCTTCTTGTTTAGGGCATCATAGGCATCTCAGACTTCTTCATTAATGACATCCTTAGCACCTAGGGTTTGCATGAGGTTCATGTATCACTAGAATATTTTCCATCTCCAATAATGCCATATTGACATCAATGACAACCTTGACCAAGAGGGGCTTCCTAGACTTAAGGATCCTTATGGAGAAATGGATTCTATGTAATCCTTGTGGAATTTGAATTGTAAATTTGCGGGACCACAAAGAAGCCAAGTGGACCCAAACTAGGTCAAGTATATGGAGTTGATCATTCAAGGAGGGGCTTGACCTAATTTGGGAGGAGAATAGGATCAAAGGACTAATTTTCCTTAGAGTTGAATGCAATGATCCAAATGAGGACACTAACCAAAATCAACCTAGGGTAAGAGTTGGTCTTGTGGCTAGGGCTTGCTATATCTCGGGATTCCATCGTCGGAATTGCTTGAAATTTGGAGGACCTCTTGAGATAACCCCAACGCAGTAGTGGACCAAAATTCAAGGGAATGGATAGAATGAATTTTTCTTGATGCCCTAGGTGATCCTCTAAGGTTAGGCCTAGAATTTGGAAAATGAAGAAAAGAGAGGTAAATTTGACAACCAAAGGGATACGAGGATCAATGCCTTATTGTTTGAGCTTAATGGAGTCAAGATACACATAGATTGAGAATTTTTGTGAGCCCTAATTAATCTTTGCTAGCCTCCCCAAGGCCAACAACTAGGTCAATAGGGATTTATACTTCAAATTTACTAAAGAGATGAAGTTTCGAGGTCTGTCAACCTAAGAGGTTCCTCTAATAACATTCACCCGATCCCTCAAAGAGTAACACATGCATTAAATCAATTATTCAAGGTCCCAGGAGAATTTTGCATTACAATTAACCCATACAAGAGTAATGATAACAATATACATGCATTTGACAAGTAATATTGTAAAAATTCGGAAACCCCAAATCCCACTGCAGTGATTGATATTATTCATTCTATTTGTTAAATTACTTAAACAAATTATTTGCAGTTTTCTACAACAAATATCAAAATACATACACTGCAACCTTCACAGAGAAAATTCTGCGGAAATTAAATAAAAGGAGAATACTAGCACATATATAACCACAATGACACAATTATTTTTGGACAATTGTCCCTGGAAAAACTCAATGTGGGAAAACCGATGCAAAAGATGAGGATTTATTTTATTAATCTTCAACCATAATTTATGTACAAGACAAAATAGAGGAAGAGTCACTGAGAGAAATTTATTGGTGAATTTCTCACTCCCTAGAATTTCTCTGGCCCCGAAGAGGACCTCCTACCCCTTTCGCTAGCCTTTCTGTGTCACCCTCTGTGCAGTTACTACGTAGGCCCTGCGTCAACCCTTCTGCACTGATGATCTGCCCCTCCTATATGCTACCTCCTCCAGATTTGTCCTGCACTCTCAAACTATGTTGATGCTCTCTCTCTCCCACTTGCAACTCACTCTCTAATTTGATTTTCTCTTGCTGAACTCAGCCACTGAGAAAATCGATCTTCTTGAGCAACTGAGTATTTGCTCTAGTGTATTTTCCATCTACCCATCGACTTATTATAATCTTCTATTGGAGCACTAACGACCAAGATTAAAACATAATCGATGGCTAAGTTTAACTAAAAATCAATTCATGTCTTCTTCCTAAGTTTAGACTTAGGAAGAAGACACCATATTAATTAATTAACCATATTTCCTAAGTTTAGACTTAGGAACCATTAAAAAAGGTTAATTATTTTAAGTAAGATGCCTCTAGGTGGAATTTCTAGAAACGACTCTGAATTTTGGAGAATACATGTATTCTATCATCTCCACAAAATTTAGTGGCTAGAATACATACGATGCTACAAAAATCAACACTCCCTCTTAGCGCCCTCTTAGCGAGGAATGTGTTCTAGTGCTGCAACCCACTGAAGTATAACTCTATATTTGCATCATCTCCTATCATGATGCTAATGTTTGGCTGTTGCTGCTTACCAAAAACTGCGTAACTTTGATTAGTGTTGCATCTGTGTTGCTGCTAACCTTGTTGAACTACTATCAACTAATGCATCTTCACTGCAACTCCCTCTCAACTGCTGCTGCTAAAAATCTATTGAAATGGATTCCCCACCATATCCATCTGTTCTCTGAATTGGATGAACTTATCTCTCCCTAGAGCTTTTGTGAGTATGCCTGCTACTTGATCGCCTGTGGGGACACACTGCAGCTGAACTGCCCCACGTTGAACACAATCCTTGATGAAATGACATCGGATATTAATGTGCTTTGACCTATCATGAAATACTGGATTCTCAGAGAGTTTGATGCCATCTGATTATCACAGTGAACACTGGTCACTCCCATTTTCTTCTTGAAAAAACTCACCAACAATTTCCTAAGCCATATGGCTTCACATGTAGCTGTGTTATCTGCCATATATTTTGCTTCTACTGAGCTAAGTGCTATTGATTTCTGAATCCTTTTGCACCAAGAGATCATTCCTCATCCAACGCTGAAGCAATACCCGAAGGTACTTTTCCTGTCCACTGAGCTACCTGCCCAATCTACATTTGTGAATTTGCTCAACTTGACGTCATCTACTGGAGTGTATTTCAACCCGAGCCCAATTGTTCCCCACACATATCGGAGAATGTGCCTAGCTTCTGCCCAGTATACCCTTTTCGGTTCCACCATGAACTGACTAAGCGTATTGACAGAGAAACAAATGTCTGGCCTGGTGTTGACCAGATACATGAGTGACCCAATTAGTTGTCTGTACAAGGTGGGGTCGACTTCCTTGTCCCCTGAGGCATCTATCCTTTTCCATTTAGTAAGCATGGGTGTTGCCATGGGTATGCAATCCTGGATTCTGAATCTCTTCAAAATTTCTATAGCATATCTCCCTTGCCCAAGGAAGATTTCCCCAATTTTCTGCAATACTTCTAGACCCAAAAAATAGTGCATCAGCCCCATATCCTTCATGTCGAATTCTGTTGCAAGGTTCCTTTTGCAATCCTCTATGAGCCTCGATGATCCTGTAAAAAATAGATCATCTACATATAAAACCAAAATGAGAGGCTCATTTTTCACCATTAGATAGTAGAGATTGGGATCTGCATCACTCTTGATGAGTCCCGACTGTTGCAAGTAACAGTCAATCTGACCGTACCACTCCATCGGTGCCTGCTTGAGCCCACATAGGGCTTTCTTCAATCTGCATACGCGAGTGTGTTTCTCATGAGTTTCTAAGCCTTCAGGTTGCTTTATGTACACCTCTTCTTCTATCACCCCCTTCAAGAATGTTTTCTCGACGTCCATCTAGTGAATTTCCCATCCCATTTGCGCTATTAGGGATATGACAGATCTGATAGAGGTATATTTGGCAACTGGAGCGAAGGTCTCCTCATAGTCTATTCCTTATTTTTGTGCATACCCGTTTGCCACGAATCTAGCTTTATACTTCTCTACACTGCCATCTGCACCATACTTGATCTTGTAGATCCATTTGGAACTAACTGATCTATCCTTTGGTCTAGGCACCACCTCCCAAACATCATTTGTCATGATAGAACTGTATTCTTCTACCATGGCATCCAACCACACCTGATGTTGTGCGGCTTCCTTAAAACTGGAGGGTTCTGCAACTTGAGCCACCAAGGCCTGGTATCTATTAGGTTTCCTGCGCTGCCTCTTGTCAGTCCTAGAAGCTCTGATAAACTATTCTACATCCTTCAAGGTCTGACACACTTCCCTACCGATACTACCACTGGTGGTGGGAGGTTCAATCTATTCCTCTACTTGTACCTGCAGCTCTGTCTACTGAGAACTTACTGGATCTCTTGCCCCTGAGGAGATGTTAGTACTAGTCACTGTACTCGAATCTTGTGATTGTCCCCTTCTTGTTCTACCTGCGGTCCTTGCTGCTGATAGAATAAAGGAACATCTGATGATTGATCTCCTACAAGCATCTCTCGAGATTTTCTGAAAGCTCTATCTTCCATGAACTTTACATCTCACCTCACTACGATCTTCCTGCTACCAGGAACGTAGATTTTGTATGCCTTTGAGGTCTCACTATATCCTGCGAGATACCCCTTTTATGCAGTCTGATCCAACTTACTATGCTTCTCATTTGGAATGTGGCAATAGGCCACACTCCCGAATATCCTCAAATGACTTACCTCAGGTTTCTTACCGATGAAGACTCCCTCTGGCGTTTTCTTCCCCAAAGCTCTATGAGGTATCCTGTTTTGAATGTACACTGGATTTTTGCATGCTTCTTCCAATAGGAATCTAGGCAAATCTTGATCATACAACATGGCCTTTGTTGCCCCAACTATAGTTCTATTCTTCCACTTTGCTATTCCATTCTGTTGTGGATTGTAGGGAGCTGTCCACTCTCTTTTGATACTTTTCTTTGCACAAAAATCTATGAAGTCTTTATCCATGTATTCTCCACCATTATCTAAACGTAGTATCTTGATCTTTTTCCCTGTCATGTTTTCTACGAAAGCCTTGAACTCTCGAAACCGATAAAAAGCATCATTCTTGGTCTTTAAGAAGTAGATCTAGGCTTTTCTAGAATGGCAATCGATGAAGGTGATGAAATACTCGCCATTGCTAAGAGCTCTAGTGGACGTAGGGCTACAAATATCTGAGTGTATGAATCCCAACAAGCCATTGGCTCTATTGTCACTTCTGGGAAACGTTGCTTTTGCGTACTTTCCAAGTACACATCCTGGACATAGATCATTGTGCTCAGTGCTAAGAGCTGGAACTCCTATTATAGTCTCTCTGAGCATCTTGAGTGATCCATGGTGCAAGTGTCCCATCCTCCTGTGCCATAGTTCATTTAGCTCCTTCCTACTGTTGTTATCACTGCCTATCGGTGTCATTGGAGAATCGATCTGCAATCTATATAGTCTATTGCTTCGAGATCCAATTTTTCTCACCTTCTTCTAGGTAGGATGCTGGACATACACTTTCTTTCCCACAAAGTATACATCATATCCCTTGTCCTGCAACTGGGACATTGAAATTAGGTTTATACCCAATCTTGGCACATGCAGTACATTCATGGCACTAGTACTAGTTCCTGCTTCCGTATGAAAATCTATGGTGTCTATCCCTATAGGAGTACACTTAGTTTTGTTTCCCATAGTGATTTGGAGTCAATTTGCTCATCTTGATAGCTCGAGAAATATTCCCTTACTCTATTCATATGCGTTGAAGCTCCGATGTCAATATACCAGACACCTGCTGAAGCCGATCCTGACAGACACTCAAACTCATCTTCCAATCTAGAAGATAATTCTGAGGTTTCTTGATCATCCATAATTTTCTGTACTATTTCCTTCCTAACACTGAATTCGCTTCTCTGCGTGGAAATTGTTGCACTGCTCCCTCTACCCCTGACAAATCTCGATCCAGAAACTTTTATTCTCTTTGAACTCACTCAAAGAATTATTGTTCCACGAAAAAATTTGCTCACCCAGCAAATGGACTGCACAACCTCTCTAGGGTTTTGAACTGTTGCGTAGGCAGTGCTTTTTGAAATATTTCTTTCGTCTGCAACTGAGTTCTTCCTGCTTTACCAGCGCTCCGATACCATGTGAAAATTCGTAAACCCTGAATCCTACTGCAATAATTGATAATATTTATTCTATTTATTAAATTACTTGAACAAATTATTTGCAGTTTTCTACGGCAAATATCAAAATACATGCACTGTAGCCTTCACAAATAAAATTTTGTGCAAAGTAAATACATGGAAAATACTAGCACATATATAACCATTGTGACAGTTATTTTGGACAATTGTCCTCAGAAAAACCCAATGTGGGAAACTCGGTGTTGCAGATGAGGGTTTCTTTTATTAATCTTCAGCAATAATTTATGTACAAGACAAAATAGAGGAAGAGTCACTAAGAGAAATTTTCTGGTGAATTTATCACACTCTACGACATTTCTCTGACCTCGAAGAAGACCACCTTCCCCTTTCACTGGCCTTTCTGCGTCACCCTTTGTGCGGTGACTATGTAGGCCCTGTGTCGACCCTTCTGCGCTGATGATCTGTGTCCCTCCTCTGCGTTGCCTTCTCTAGATTTTTCCTGCACTCTCAGACTATGTTGATGCTCTCTCTCTTCCACCTACAACTCACTCTTTGATTCTATTTTCTCTTGCCGAACTTCAGCCACTAAGAAAATCGATCTGCTTGAGCAACTGAGTATCTGCTCTGGTGTATTCTCCATCTATCCATCGACCTCTTCTTATAATCTTCTATTGGAGCACCAACGACCAAGATTAAAATATAATCAACGGCTAAGATTAACTAGAAACCAATCCATGTCTTCTTCTAGAATAGCCTCACCATGACTTAATTAATACCCTTTAATTAACCAGATTTCCTAAGTTTAGACTTAGGAACCATTAAAAAAAGTTAATTATTTTAATTAAGTCGTCTCTATGTGGAATTTCTAGAAACGATTTCTGGGTTTTGGAAAATACATGTATTCTATCTTCGCCACAAAATTTCGTGGCTAGAACACATCCGATGCTACAAAAATCAACAAAGATAACAAAAATAACATAAAAAATTTGACTTACATGAGAGAGAGAGTATATCCATTCATCCACTTTACACTAGAAAGAAGCTCCAAAGACTAGCGAAAATCTAAACATCATAGTCCATCAAGAAACACCAAAAAGTGTGAAAAATCTCTCAAGAGCTACCAATCCAATCCAAGTGATGATGACAGAAATGAATCATCCTCTCATCTATTTATACAGTCCAACAGGGGATTTGAATAACCTAATTTGTCTTATTTATCCCCAAATATTAAAATAATGCTCAACAATGACATGACTTGTTGATAAGCCCACCATAATAGCTCAATAATACAACAATAAAGCCTCTCAATAGGGCAAAATAATATACATAATGACTCGTTGGGCCATTGAGAAGGCTTGCTGGAGTCCAAAGTGTGCCATGGTGCTAGAATGGACTCCAATCATAGTGGATAAGGGGTTGGTTCCTTGATATCCAAGCAAGTCATGTGGTGTCCCCAAGTGGGTGTGGGGACACTATGACATCCTCATGGGTCTCCAAGTGGATTGACAATGCCTATTAACCATATGTAAGGGCTAGGATGATGACATAAGTCCTCCATTTGTCTCTCGCAATGAGACACATCCTCATCCGGACCCTGGAACATCTGCCAAATGTATAGCTCAAGTGAGGAGCCAGTGAAAATTCCAAACCAGAATCCTATTGCAGCAACTGGAAATTATTTTCCTAATTGTTAATTTTATTTAACAATTTATTTAATGTTTGCTACAAAAAATACTGAATAAATCACATTGAAATCTACACAAATACACCTGCAGAAGAATAAACGCTATGTTGACTGCTATGTGTCAACTTCCCATAGCAATACACCCCCTTTTTTCTTCGAAAATGGATAGCGCTTGATTGATGTGTCCGTGCCATTCAACAATCATCGTTGACTTGATCATATTATGTTGTAAACCCAGTTTGCATGTGTGAATTGTAAATAATCTTAGTAGAGCTTAGTCATGTATGTAAATTGCCTAGGTGGACCTAATTTTCTAGTGATAATCTACGTTCCGGAAGGTTTTTTGTCTCACCGATCCATGTTCGGCAGAGTTTTCTTTCGGCCTAACCCCAAAGCTGGAATGAATTTTGTCATTAGAATCTTAGGGGAATCCTAGTGCGTTGATCTGCTAGATTATATATGTGTCGCAAGACTGGGTGGTCTATGAGGGTCTATGTCAAATGGGTTTTCCCCCTTGAAATGTAAAATTGTAAAAGGTCATGATGTAAAGTGTCTTGAGGGTTAGAAAATGTTTTAATCCCCTCATAGGTCCTAAGTCCTAGGTCCTAGGTGATTTTTCCAAAGGCTAAGTTCGGGATCCAAAAATAAAAAATTAAAAAAATTAAAAAATTAAAAAATATATTATAAAATAATAATAAATTAAAAAAATAAAAAATAAAATTATAAAAATAAATAAAATTAAAAATAATAAAAAATAATAATAAGTCAATTTTTTGAGTAAATAAATGTAGAAGTTCAATTTTTTAATATATTAAAATACATTTAAAAATCTGACGAATGGGATTAAAATATATCTTGATCCTCATCGACGGTCGAGATCATTTTGACATGGATCACTCGAACTAGCCGTTGGGAAGTTTTCCTTTAAATAGGGTGCTAGGGGTCATTTGAGATCATTCGATCTGTGAGTCTTGTGATGAAGAAAGCTCTCTTGTAAACTTTTTCTGGTGCAAATAAAGAAAGACTTTGGGGTTGAAATCTTGCTGGTGTTACTCTCCTGAAGTGCTGTGAGCTGTTTTATTTTCTGCATAATTTTATTTTCAGCCATTAGTAATAGTTTGATGTAGAATATTGTTGAACATAGGTATCTTGTTCACTTACTAGGGTTTGAATGGTAATAGAATTTTTGAAATAATGGCAGGTATCTCCATTGCATCCGGAATTTAATACTGTTTTTTCCCTCTTTATTGATGGTTGAAGTGAGTTGTGCAGGAAACCCTTATTGAGAAAATCAGTGGGCGTTTGGGGAAGTTCTTGGCTGAACCAACCAACTCCCACAAAGCATTTTCTTGTAGAGCCCAACCAGTTTCGATTTTGGGTCTCACATTTAAAGTTTGTTTTTTTGAATTGCATGAGAGATTTTTGAAGTATGTCATAGTAAATCTGATATTCTGAAAATATTATTGAGGGTTACTTACAAATCTAGTTGTTGTAGAGTCACAAAGCTGTAAATATTGTAGCTGGTTTGTAGGGTTGTAGTTCTTATATATATATATTCTTTGGCTGTTTATCTTTCCATTACAGGTTGCATGGTTTTCTGAAGATTTCCAAGGGTTTGATCAACCCCTTGCTATTTCACAGGGTTTCTTTGTGTTACAGGGGCATTTTGAATTCTTTTTTGAGGCAAATTCGTGTAGCATACCTCCTCCGTCGACTTGTCCAACCTGCAAACAAAAACTCAAGACGCTGCCTCATCTAAGCTCAGCCTTCAGTGAATATTTTCTTCGCGCTGCCTTCTTCCTTACCTATCAACTCTCCTTACATCGATTTGTTGTTCGGCTCGCCTCCACATATCCCTCATCCCTTAGACAGCCTTCATTCACTCTTCCACGCATTTTTTTTCCATATCCCCTCACGCTGCCTCGTCCGGTTTTCTCCTTCTGCGCTGAGCCATATGCCAAACATAACGCATTACTACACCTTCCAAATCCGCAGCTGTCCAACGATTCGCCATCGCTCAGCTTTCCTCAAACCCGTAGAGCCGTTGACTGCCAACTTCCAAGCTTCCGCAACATTCTTTGCGTGGCTGCTCTCTTCGAATCCCGCCGTCACCAATCGTTCTTCAAACCTGCGCAACAAACAACAAGCAAAAAAGAAAAGTTGAAATTTGTTTTGCGTGGTTGGCATGATCAGGCTCTGATGTTAGCGTATCATTTTTTTTTAAATCGATTTTCAGGTTTAGCATAGATCTTTTGTGTCATGATATGTGCCAGTCCGTTAGGCTAAAGTTTGTATATAGTTCAGAGATCTGAAATTTCGGTTTTTTTTTTTAGTTTTGATTTCAAGTTTATAAAAAAAAAATAACAATATATATATATATATATATAAAAAGGAAATCGATTTTCATTTCAAATGAGTTGTTAGTTTTCAAGTTTTTTATTTTTTAGTTTTTTTTAAAAATAAATTCAAAAGACTTCATATAAAAACCATAAATGATTTTAAAAAAATATAAAAAGGTTCCTTTCATTTTTTTTGTTTAGAATAGATTTTAGTTTTACTTAGGTCTTAGTTCTTTTGTTCTGATTTTTTTAATTAAAAAAAGAAAAAGAAAAGAGAAAGGGGTTAGTCTTTTAGGTTTAGTTTTAGATTTTAGAATTAAATTGTCAATTTTAGATTTTAGTTTTTATTTTTATTTTTGAATATTTATAAGAAAATATTATATATCAAAATCGATTTTTGTTTTAAATTAGACATTCCAGTTTCATTTAAAAATTTAAAATTAAAAATTAAAAATAAAAATAAAAAATATATATATATATTTTTTTTTTAATAATAAAAATATAGAAGTTTTGAAATATTTTTGTGTCACATTTAGTCTTAGCACATTTTTTTTTTAGATTAATAGATTTTTGATGTGGGATTAATGTTTATCATTTTCATGTGGTTAAACATGCTTAAATGATTATTTAAAGATTAGCTATATGAATGTGATCTCTGGTTAGCATTTAAAATTACATGGTTATTAAAAGCTTTTGATCTTTTGAATTTTATTTGCTGGAATATTGTTAAGCCATCAAGCATTTATCGATTATATCGCATTGTTAAAGGTCAATCTTTGTTTGAGTTATTTGATGGTAAATGATTGTTAATGAACTCATATTTCTGCAAGCATTTGATCATTCAGTAATTAACCCCATAAGGCACTAGTCTATTAACTTAATAAAATCAAGTAAGTGCTTGTTTTCCCTCGTGTTTCCCAACACAACTAGTCCACAGTTGGTCATCCATTGTCCCATAGGGTCTACCCTCCGTAGCCGCGGGAGACAGGCTTAAACAGAGAGATCGGGGATCAGGGTGACAGCCCCTGGTCTGAGCATTGTCGTGACAATTTGTGCAACAACACGTTGGAAGAAATGCTAGCACACACATAAAATAACAGTTATTTTTGGACAAAAGTTCTCGTAAAAACCCAACTTGGGAAAACCGGTACAGCAGATGAGGGTTTTAATATTATGCAACAGTGAAAAATCTAAGTACAATCTGGATGCCTGAAACTGGGCAATCCACAGGAAGAAAATTTGGAAAAAATATTGATGGAAATTTCCCTTCTCCCACAAGCAATCTCTAGCACGACTTGCCTTTAGAAAACTCGACCTCCAAACTCTAGCGTGAGCCTATCCATCATTGTCTCTGTGTTGTCTGCCACACATGTGGCTCGAAATTGCCACCGATGAAGTCATTCTACCTCCAGCTGCTAAGGGGATCGTCTCTCCAACCTTCTAGAACTTCGCCCAGCCTCTCGAACTAAGAATGATTTTTCCTCGCAACAAATCGATGTGCCTGCTAAAGCTACTGCGTAGAGCCTCTACGTTGCCTCTTTAGGATAACTTGTCCCCCTTGCTGTTTCCTCTCCGGATTTGGAAATATTTCCTCCAGGTCACTGCCCCTGCCCCTCTCACACTGCGTCGATCTCTAACTATCTCTCCAACAACTGAATGCTACTACTTTGGAAATCGATCTGCTTAGAAATCGAATCTCTCAAGTGTTGTCTTCATGACCACATCGACCTCCTCTTATAATCCTCTATTGGAGCACCAAGACCAAGATTAAAAGTTAATCAATGGCTAAGATCATCTCTGGATTGATCCGCGTGAGTTTCTAGATGATTCTCGCCTTGGCTCAATTAATACTGATTAATTAACTAGATTTCGTAAGTTTAGACTTAGGAATGATTTCTGGGTTTTAGATTTCTAGAAATGATTTCTGGGTTTTGGAGATCTCATGTATTCTATCCTCTCCACAAAATTTCAAGACTAGAACACATCAATATAATGCATCTGTCACCCATGTCTCTGACTGCTGCTAGTATATGCACTGTCACTAAAGAATCTGTGCTACTGCTGACTCTACATTGTGCTAATTGCACTACCGTCAACTCTGCATTGCGCTCCCTAGTATCTGACTCCTTCTAGTCCCTGCAACTATCAGTCTGGCATCTGACTACATCAACTGTCACTGATTCATCCTGCTATTGAATTCTTTAGTCCCCCATAGCAAGGTATTGATCCATGAGGTGGACTCTTCATGTATCCTACCCATCTGTAGCGCTCATGGATCCTGGAGGTATATTGATGATCATAACGAAGTCTTCCTCCAACCTGGAGGATAGCCTATCAATCTCAGCATGTGTTGCATCTTGGTCTTGATTCTCCTTTTTGTACTTATTTCTAGGAGGACACTGGGTATTGTAGTGACCGAGTTCACCACACTTGAAGCACTTGACCTTCGACTGGTCCTTCTTCTTCTTCCTCTTCTCTCCTGTCCTTGACTGGGAACCTTTAATGTGAGGACCACATTCTCCTCCACCTCATTTTGTCTGTTGTTGTTGCCACTGATGGGGCTCTTTAGAAGAGCTCGCCTCAATTCCTCTTGCTACAAGTCATCCTATCCCAATCTGATAACTTGTCTCTGCCCAATATGCTTATGACAAAGACCCGCCAGTTCTCAGAGGCACTGTTGAGTGCCAATCTCACAATCTCTGTGGGTTGAGGCGCTGCCCCAACCGCTGACAATTGGTCCTGGACCTCTTGAATCCAAGTGAGCCTCAAATTCTCCTTGAGGTACTTCGTTCACTACTTGGAAGTACCCTGATACAATGTGGTGAGAGCATCTCACATCTTCTTGGTAGTATCTATGCCAACTATATGTGAAACAACTCATCCTAGACTCCATCTAGGATCAATCGTTTCTCATGTGCCATCTCCTTTCTGTACTCCTTAAGCTGATCTACATCTTGGGGAACTGCTACCACTGCATCAATATATGTTTGCGGGCCAAATTCATCTAAGAGAAAGCACATCCTCGCCTTCCAGATGACATAATTGGAAACCCCATCCAACCTATCCTGATCACGAAGCCTAGCAGTGGCCATCTCAACAAAATGTCAAAAATCTCCTCTTTCTTTCTGCTCAGCTGCTTTTCTGCTATTCACACTCCTTTTTAGAGTGAGAAGATCTGCTCACAACAACTGTTGATCTGCAAGGAAAAATCGAACTTCTTGAGACTAGAACTTCCCTGAGGAAATTTTTCCCTTTGCGTGTGCCCTTCTTTTCACTCGACATTGGCTCTGCTCTAGCAAACTGCTGCAAAACTTCTGCGTCCAGCTAGAGATCTATTCAACGAAAAAATATAAGCTGCTCCCTCTACCTCTAGAATCACTCGATCTGGAAAGATCAAAATTTTCTGCCCCACTCAGAAAAATCAAACCTCCACAAGTAATTCGGCCTACTGGCAGAATGATTGTGTTACCCTTGGGAAGTTCGGCGTGCTGCCCACAATGAGTAGTGAAATTCCTTCTCTCTTCGCTTCTCATCTCTCCGACTCATCAATTGTGCTCTGATACCATGTGAAAATTCCAAATTGGAATCCTATTGCGACAACTGGAAATTACTCTCCTAATTGTTAATTTAATTTAACAATTTATTTATTGTTTGCTACAACAAATACTGAATAATTCACACTGCAATCTACACAAATAAAATTGCGGAAGAATAAATGTTGGAATAAATACTGGCACACACACAAAATAACACAATTATTTTTTGACAAAAGTCTCTGGAAAAACCCAACTTGGGAAAACTCGTGTAGCAGATGAGGGTTTTAATAGTATGCAACAGTGAAAAATCTGAGTACAATCTAGATGCTTAAAACTAGCAATTCACAGCAAGAAAATCTGGGCAAAATACTGAAGGGAATTTCCCTTCTCCCACCGACAATCTCTGGCACGATTTACCTTCAGAAAACTCGGCCTCCAAACCCTAGCGTGAGCCTCTCCTGCACTCGAAACTGCCATTAATGAAGTTGTTTTTCCTCCAGCTACTAAGGTTATCGTCTCTGCAGCCTTCTGGAACCTCTGCTCAACCTTTGGAACTAAGAACGATTTTTCCTCATTAGCAAATCAGTTTGCTTGCTGAAGCTGCTGCGCAAAGAGTTTGCGCTGCCTCTCTAGGATAACTCAGCCCTCTTGTTGCTGCCTCTCTGGGATAACTCGACCCTCTTGTTGCTGCCTCTTTGGGAAAACTTAATCAATGGCTAGGATCGTCTTTGGATCGATCCGTATGAGTTTCTAGATTATTATCGCCTTGACTCAATTAATACTGATTAATTAACCATATCACCTATGTTTAGACTTAAGAAATATTTAAAAACTGGTTAATAATTTAATTAAGTCATTTCTAGGTGGAATTTCTAGAAATGATTTCTGGGTTTTGGAGATCTCATGTATTCTGTCCTCTCTACAAAATTTCAAGGCTATAACACATCTGATGCTACAAAAATTAATAGAACTAGTAGGCATGGTGAGCCAGGTGCACCATCATTTTCCAAAAGGTGGGAAACAAGCAACTGAGTGGAGCTGGTGATCCATGAAGTACTCTCAAATATAGTGGAGGCCCATGGCTCTCAGCGCCCACCCTACAAGTGCCAATGTGGCCCTCTGGAGGGCTTGGACCTCGTATAGGGAGACCAAACCTCAAACCTCAAATGGAGACCCACCTGTAATCCTAGATAAGATCTAATGCATCCCCTTGCCCTCCAATACAACAAATCATTAGAATAATAAAGTAAAAGAGCTTACAAATCATGGAATCAATGGGGCATTTTGTGGTGGCATGCTTTTCCATAGTTGGATTTGGCATGTACAAGTGTCTCGAAGCTCAATAAAGGGTTAACCAAGGGCCCTATTAGGTGGTTTTATTCTTTAAAGGGGGTGACATGTCCATGGTACATCCATCAGGTGGTAGGTGGCATGTGATATAGTGATGAAACGGAGTGGGGATTAGGGGAATGCTCCATGCCACATGTCATGATACAAGGGTAGTTATGATGAGGGAAGACCACACTTGGGTATATGAGTGTAAGAGGGAGAAAATCATGGTACATGAGTTACCTCGACCTTTATTTTTCCACCTTTTTTCATATGCTTTTCACTGATTTTTCTTCACAATTGTTCGGAGCTTCAGGGGATGGGAGCATGATGTGTAGGATATAATAGTGGACACCCCCTAAGGCAGGGGAGTTCATCGCCCACTAGGGGTTGGGACAACCATGGGTTCCTTAATGATGAAGGGGGCTTATCTAGGTCCCATAGGAACCAAGGTGATGGCCATAGATAAGGGGTAGAGCTCATGTTTGGCTTTTTTCCACGTGCTAAATTTGTTTGTCTTAGCCATCTTTTTCATTTGGTGGTACATTTCTTGTTGAAAGTGGCCAAATTATGCTTTTTATTTTCTCTGGGCATCGTTTTAGGCCCGACCCAAAGTGTGGACAAGGGGAGGGGTGTAATATCCCTTCCAATAAAAATATGCTAAGTACCTATCCAATTTTTGATGGATAAATTTTTGGGTACAAACTTATGAAAAGTGGGTGAAAATTAATTAATTTAATTTTGTGGGGTAGGGAAGGTTCCAAACTTTAGACAAAAGGGAAAATTAATCACATAGCAGGATGTGGGGACCACCCATGAAGAAATACTCAGTCCTTGAGGAAATTGAATTGGAGGGAAGAGGGAAGAGGCAAGGAGATCGAATGGTGGAGCCCACAAGGAGAGAAAAGGAGCAACAAATATAAATAGGAGAAGTGGCCTCCATTTTGGCATCTTTTGACAAATCTAACTTTGAACACAAGTTTTCTTGAGTTGTTTAGCACAAGGAATTCCCAAGCGGGAATTCCACGTCTACCTTCAGTGAACTTCGAGTGTCACCCTAGGAGAGTATTTTAGAGCTTAGTGGGGAGATATTTGTTGGAGTTCGTGGGACACGTCAGCTCTTGCTTTAGCTAGTTGAAACTTCCAGGAGGATGCAGGGAAAGAAATCGAACTACTGAGTTGAGGGAGTTTGAAGGAGAATTTTGGCCAGCGAATTGAGGAGAAATTTCATTGAGGGTGGACCAGCATTTGTGGAGAATTTTTGCGCTGGAAGCTGTTGCTCCTGAGAGAGCCAAACTCATCATTTTAGGGCCTCCGCAGAAGTATTACTGGGCAGAATTTGAGTGGCTGGATTCATCTTATCTGTGATGGGTTTTGGAAGGAATTTTAGTCACATCTTCTGGAGGAAATTTGCAGTGCAATTCGACAGCTAATTGAGAAGGAATTGGTAACATATCAAACAAATTGAATGGTGGGGGACATAGAAATTGTCAAGGAGGGCGTAGCACCAAATTTGGGTAATTTCGGGAGGTCGAAATTAGCCCAAATTAGTTCTAGGTTTTGTTAGACTAGCCTCAAGGAGTCTGATCCTAATTTTTCATAATTTTTGGAGGAGTATTGGTGCCCCAAAATAGCAGGATTATTTAGCAACAAGTTAGGAGTGAGCTTAAATTTTGGGTCCCAGGTGGTTGGTAGAATTTTCCAAAACCCTTTTTGGGTTTTTTTGGGTTTTTTAGCAAGGATCACAAACTTAAATTTACATAAGTTTTTGGGCAGTTTTGAGGGGCTAAATCAAGGGTCCAAGTAAGATAGCAATGTAGAAAACTGGGCCAATGCAGATTTCTAGAGGGACAAACTATTGCAGCAGTTGGACATTGAGAGATTGATCACCGAGGGCTTGTAGCTTTCCTTGAGCAAGCCCAGGTGCACTCCTTCCATTTTTTATTGTACTCTAGTAGTTCACATATAACAAAATTTGCCATTTTGGTGTTCCAGAGCATTTTTTTGTTTATGGGTATTTGCTAAAATTTGATGTGCTATTATTTCTGTGCATGTCTTTGATTATCACTGTAAAATTTCTATTTGGAACATTACAGTGGTATCAGAGCATGATCTTGGCCAACTGTGGGGAGGCTAGCAAGATCATGGAGGAGTTGATGAGGCAGAGCCAACAATTGGTGAAGTAGAACCAACAGATCCTAGAGGAGATGCAACAAATGATACATAACCATCAAAGAACACAAGCATATGCACGCACACCCCAGCCGTACAACACCCATACGTATGGCCAGTTTGGCCATCCTACCATGCCTCATTTTTTGGATGAACAGGAGGAGGAGAAGTATGGTTCAGGAGTTGGATCGTCAGGTAGAGGAGGGAAGTTAGAGGGTGAGTCCAAGAGACAATTTTGCTGGTGGAGGCCTGGTTTTAGAGATTAAGAGGCTGAAGAGGAGGCTAAGGGTATGCAAGGTCATGAGGAGCACGTAGATACACCCAGTGTGACACAGGAGTCACCCTTGTGGGAGTTTCCTTTGGTAGCCCCGATTGACACGTTGGTGGAGACGGTTGGGCACACACCCATAAGACCATCCATTGATGAGGTGCCAGTAGGCACAGAGGTACCCAAAGGTGTGACAAAATTCCAAGATGACCGCTACGTATAGCAGCAGGGAGAGCACCTTGAGGTGCGTGAGCTAGATGAGGATGTTATGCTTGAGGAGCTACCTATGGTGGGGCAGCTCAGGTCTCCTTTTGAGCCCATGATGGGGGAGGATGAGCAGTTATCTTTTGTGCTTGCCATCGACGGGGAGTAGATATATACGCATGCAACTAGCAGAGTTACAATGCTTCTAGTCAGTAGCTATCTTTAGGCTTACATTAGAGGCGGCCTACAGTGTTGTTAGGTTACCTCTGCACATTGGAGGGAGAATGGTTGAGTTAGCTAGACAGATCATATATGTTGACCAGGACAGTGAGATGAGGCAACATGAGTTGCACAAGGTGCAACGCTCGCAGGGTGGAGTTTACATATATTGGTGCACACATATACGTTCTACAATTAACCCAATGGAGCGGGTTAAGTGTCGGTATGTATCCATGTCCATAGTTCAACAGGGGTTGCGGGTTACTAGAGGGGCTCGAGGGCCAAACTATTTTTGGTATCCAGGTGGGATTCCCCATCACATCATGGAGTCATTTAGAGACGGTAGTAGTTGTACGCTGGATTCGGGGATTGAGGGCACACATACCCAAAGTTTTCTATAAGAGTTTCAAGCAACTCTAGTGGCTAGTTGGATCAACAGGGGAGTACGTGGAGTCCGTGAGTTGTCCTGGCATGTGAATCAAGCGTAGAGTCGCAAGATGATAAACATACCCTTGCAGGGGCTGATTGAAGGAGGTGGCATCGGTAGGCCACCAAAAAGAGCATTGCAAAGGGATGAGGCTTTCCTATAGATATGTGGGTTGCAAAGGACACTAGGCAGCAACACCTTAGTGACATTGCCGATGGCACGTGGGGAGGTTTGCCTGTTAGATCTCTCTAAGAGGATCAGGAAGGGAGGTCCACCCATTCGAGGTCATGGAGGTGTTGTAGTAGAGATGGCGACCCCGACAGGATGCAGGTTGCTGCACACTAACTCAGCCTCTGGCCGTGGCATTTTGTGGTGTATAGAGATATGCAGTGATGAGCGCCTCTTGAGTATATCCATAGGGACTTGCATACAATCACAGAGGAGTTGGTTGTTTTCCCTTGATGCCCTCATCACAAGAAGTGGGGCGCAAGAGACCGACCTGAGGCAGATGGATGTGACCCAAAGTATCGTGGACAGGAGAGGAGTTTTCTTGTTGGGGCAGATAGACTATGCATGTGTTGGCATGTCGAGGCGTAGGGATGACATGGTATGTTGTAGAGGTAGCATATGCTTTGGCGCCGAGTCCCCTCTTGAGGGTATGACTATGGGGGACTTGTATGACACACCTTCGGCAGGGCATTCCAGAGCATTGTAGGGCATGCAACGCAGGGGATGATAGACCTGTTCTACAGGAGGGCACATAGGCTTCTGGCAATTTTTGGGTACACCACCCAAAGATGGGTGGTAGTGTTCATCGTGTGGTGAGGCAGGAGCAGGGCTGTGAGATATACATGGGATTATCTCTTGATATATGGAGTCTATACCCGTAGGAGTTAGAGGTAAGGCGCGGATGGAGCACAACAGTTGTCAGAATTATGTCGCTGCAAACTTGGGAGCCAGGGTTTTAGTTGATGAGTGGATCACTCCATTTTGAGATGAGCAAGACCTTGATAGAGAGAGATCTAGCTCATTCTTGGGTCAACACGTGGGAGATCACTAAGTTTTTCTCCACATGGCAAGGTATTCCGTGTTATTGCTTAGGATCGAGGCTAGCCATGGGGTGGGAGGCTCGGGTATTGTTGATTTGTCCCCGCATGTTGGGCATAGCTTTGATCATTACCTATATGGTGGCTAAGAGATATAGGAGGGGAGGACCCAGTATGATCATGTTGAACTACTGGTTATGACTAGAGATCCGTAGCATCAACATGGTAGGTTCCTTTTGCGATTGACACGGGATCTCGGCCTCTCAAGGCTTGGCAGTTCAGCGCCCTTCAGGGACATGCTAGTTTCTACACTCTTCCATTGGGTTTCAGTAGAACGGAGAGTGGTTCGCCCCCTAGAGATTCGTTGATGATTTGGGGCATTACGCTAGTATAGCAAGATGATTGGCATGTGTGGTTTTTGGCAGTTATTAGCACACCTCGGTGGCAAGCAACAGGAGTTGGGAGAAATGGGCCTCCAATCTGGCTATGGGATTCAGGGATCCATTGGGTTAGAGGACTACCTTGTTTTGGGAGGATCATGGGGATGACAGAGACAGGATTGCATCCTCCTTCGGATGATAGGTCAGAGACCATTAGGATGATCACTACGGGTCAAGGAAGGCCCTTCTCCCTATTGTTTCGACAGGGGTTTGGGCGTGGATTAGTAGATGGAGACCTTGGTAGGGTGTCCTGATAAGATAGACTTGCGCGCAGTGGAGTTGCCCTTTATTTGATTTGTGGCGGAGACTCACCGGAGTGGATCACCTTGCAGGAGCATGAGAGAGTCGCAGTTATGGTCAAACCAGTGCATCATTCACTTGGTGGACTCACTTTGAGATTAGTTTGGGACCATGGAGCTACAGGGCTGAGCAGTTGTGTTATAGATTGGGGAGAGTGGGTTCTCATAGTGGGAGGTCACCCTGCTCTGCCATTGGGACTTCATTTGATAACAGGCACTTCACTTCCTAGGGACTAGTTTAGGCGGGATAACGCCTCACTTGGGTGGCTATATGACCCACGGAGGTGGCCATGATTGACACACTGGGATGAGGGATCTACTTGAGGGGACTTGGGTTGTATCTTCGGGAGTTCCCTCTTGAGGTACCCAAGATCGATTTTCTCGCGAGAAAACTTTCTGTGGATTTGATAAGGGTTTGGCAACATCAAGGTGCTCTTCTTACCGACTGGAGGTGGGAGGACTCTCACACCACTACACCTTGGGTCTACATGGGGCGAGGGGTGCTTCACATTGAGCGGGATGACTTGGGTCCCTAGTATCTTCGGACACCTTGATGACAGGTTAGCGCATGGATCGGGGGTGGCTCAGTGGCACAATTGGGACCTCGGTATTGCTTGCAATGTTAGTTGGGTCAGGAGGGAGAGAGAGCTTGTTCAAGAATTGCTTAACAAGCAATTTTTGGCAGGGAGGACTGTAATATCCCTTCCAATAAAAATCTGCTAAGTGCCTTTTTCAATTTTTGTAAATTTTGGACGGATAAAATTTTGGGTACAAACTTAGGAAAAGTGGATGAAAATTTATTAATTTAATTTTGTGTGGCAGGGGAGGCCCCAAGCATTAGACAAGAGGTGAGATTAATCACACAGTGGGATATGGGGACCACACCATGAGGAAATACTCCTTGAGGAAATCAAATTGGAGGGAAGAGGGAAGAGGCAAGGAGATCGAATGGTGGAGCCCACAAGGAGAGAAAAGGAGCAACAACTATAAATAGGAGAAGTGGCCTCCATTTTGGCATCTTTTGACAATCTAACTTTGAACACAAATTTTCTTGAGATGTTTAGCCAAGTAAACAAGTGCTATTTAGCACAAGGAATTCCCAAGCGGGAATTCCATCTCTATCTTCACTAAACTTCAAGTGTCACCTTAGGAGAGTATTTCAAAACTTAGTGGGGAGAGATTCGCTGGAGTTTGTGGGACACATTAGCTCTTGCTACAACGAGTTCAAAATTTCAGGAGGACGTAGGGACAGAAATCGAACCACTGAGTTGAGAGAGTTTAAAGGGGAATTTTGGCCAACGAATTTAGGATAAATTTCATTAAGGGTGGACCAGCATTTGTGGAGAATTTCAGGGCTAGAAGTTGCTGCTCCTGAGAGAGCCAAACTCACTATTTTAGCGCCTACGAAAAAGTATTACTCGGCAAAATTTGTGGGGCTGCATTCATCTTATTTGTGTCGGGTTTTGGAAGGAATTTCACTCACATCTTCCAGAGGAAATTTGCAGGGCAATCCTACAACGAATTGAGAAGGAATTGGTGACATATCCAGTAGTTTGAATTGTGGGGGGCGTAGAAACTGTCAAGGAGGACGTATGATTCATAAAGTGCTATGGATATTCCACAAGATAGTTCATCACAACGGATCTGATAATATTATATTAAAAATATGAGATTCTACACTATTACAGTTTTATTTAATTTCTAGATCTGTCAAATTAAGTGTAATTAGTGCATGCATGTAAAAGTAAATCAAGCAGAAAAGTAGAGAATGACAAAATAAGTTCACACATAGATAATACATGAGATATGCTCTGTGGGAAACCCTTTCAGGAGAAACTTAGCTGGAAGGTGAGGCCACTTTGCTCTCTTTCTCTCTCTAGAAATATGGTTGTAGATACAAAGAAGTAATGTCTATGGCCCATGGGCTGCTACAGTGCACAAATCCTCTCTGTGTGTTTTACCTCCTATCTCTCCTGGCTATCTTTGCTCAACTATGGAACAAAAGTCTCTCGAAAGAATGGAATGCCTCTTCCTCCTAGTGCCCCGGTTATAACATAGCCCGATAGACTACTAGTGGTTAAGTTTGACTACATCAACTCTTAACTAGAGTTAGAAAATAGACTCTTCTAGAGTTTTTTACATCACAAACACATTGCTAGCCCCTTTTCCATGAATAATGAGGGTTGATGTGGCTTCCTCTCGAATTATATGTATGAAAATAGGAAGGTCAACTTCTGAGTGGCATAACTTTTGCATGTGGACTCTGATTGACACGATTCTTGCACTGTTGGAAAGCTCTTTGTGTGTAGAATAACACGAAATGGTGCTACGCTTTGGCGAGAAAGTTTTACCCCAAAAAAAGGTCGTTTGATGTCTCAAAACGCTCTCAAAAGGTTTCAGACCCCGTTATGCCAAATTGGGTCCCATCGGTAAAAAACAGTCACATGAGATGATTCCTCCACTTTTTCCACTTCAATGCATCGATATGGATGAAAAACAATATAATGATCCAATTCGAATCAACGTAGAACCAAATTTGGGTAATTCTGGGAGGTTTGAATTAGCCCAAATCATTTTTAGGTTTTGCTCGACTAGCCTCAAGGAGTCTGCTCCTAATCTTGCATAATTTTTGGAGTTTTGGCGCCCCAAAACAACAAGATTATTTAGCAGTGAGTTAGGAGGAGTGAGCTTAAATTTTGGGTCCCGAGTGGTCGATAGAATTTTCCAAAACCCTTTCTAGATTTTTCTGGGTTTTTGGCAAGGATCACAAACCTAAATTTACGTAATTTTCTGGCCAGTTTTGAGGGGCTAAATCAAGGGGCAAAGTCAGCTAGCAGTGTAGAAAACTAGGCCAGTGCAGATTTCTAGAGGGACAAACTATTGCAGCAGTTGGAAATTAAGAGATTGATCACCTAGGGTTTGTAGCTTGCCTTGAGCAAGCCTAGTTGCACTCCTTCCATTTTTTATTGTACTCCAACAGTTTACATATAATAAAATTGGCCATTTTGGTGTTCCAGAGCATTTTTTTGTTTATGGGTGTTTGTTGAAATTTGTTGTGTTGTTATTTCTGTGCATGTATTTGATTATTGCTGTAAAATTTCTATTTGGAAGATTACAAGGGGGAGGCTATCCCTATGTAGAAACATGTGGACCAGGATGAGAAAAATGATGAATGGGGTTAAAATAAGTGGAAGGGAGTGATCTATATGGTGTCAGGAAGCAGGACCATGCAACCAAAATTGGGATTTCCCATGTAGTTCCAGCCCTAAAGCTAATGGCTAGTAAAGGAGATCTCACGGGACTAGGATACAAGGCTAACCACCAAATCGGGCAAAGGGGACAAGAGTACAGACCTAGCCCACTCTTTCCACTAAATCCTCCCACCCATCCATGCCCAAAAGTGTCCATGATAAGTAAGGAAAATTACTGAATTATACCAGTGAAAAGCCATACCTTCGGGGTCATGAGGATCACCTTCAAACATATGGTCATAATGAATGGGTGAGGGACCACATGGCCAGCTCAGGGGGCGGAAAAAGTGGCACATTGAGTTATTTGGTGGTTGCAAGGGGTTGCTGGCTGCTGACTAAGGACCATCTAGGAGAAAACAAATCTCCTCTACATATTACCCACAAGTGGTGGGTAACAGGACCCAATGGACAAATGTGGACCCGATGGGATAAGTGATAAATGGGGTTAAAATGAGTGAAGGGGAGTGATGTATATGGTGTTGGGAAGTGGGACCACACAACCAAAATCAAGATTTCCCATGTAGCGCTAGCCCTGAAGCTAATAGCCAGTAAAGGAGATCCCACGTGACTAGGATACAAGGCTAACCACCAAATCAGGCTGATGAAACAAGAGTACAGACCTAGCCCACTCTTTCTGCCAAATCCCCCCACCAATCCATACCCAAAAGTGTCTATGATAAGTAAACAAAATTACTCAACTACACCGATGAAAATCCATACCTTCAGGGTTGGGAGGCCCACCTTCAAACATACGATCATAACAGATGGGTGAGGGACCACATGGCCATCTTAGGTGGCAGAGATAGTGGCACATTAAGCTCTCTGGTGGCTACAAGGAGTTGTTGACTGCCGACTGAGGACCATCTAGAATAAATTTTTCTCCTATGGTTACTACCCACAGGCGGTCGGTAACACAACCCTCTGGTTTGCCTTTTACTTATTATTTATCATGCTTTTATACGGTACATAGCTCAAGGGTCAAATCTTGCTTTTTATGTTATAGCATTTATTTGACCCCTTAAGATGAGTCGGTTTTTCACTCATTAGGGTTGGGACATGCAAGGGTTCTGTTTGATGAGATGGAGCATCAAGTACTTATGAATAATGTGATGGCTGATGAGGGGGTAGAGCTTATGCTAGGATTTTTCCCACATGTTAATTATGTCCTAGTCATTTTTGCATTTTAACTTTTTTTTTCTTTTGTTGTGGCCATCTTATGTTTTTCATTCTTATAGTTGCGTCAACCTATAGGTCAAAGTTTTCGTACCCTACTCAAGGATGTGGATGTATGAGTGCCAAAACCCAATGAACCAATAATAGTTAAGCCGATGCATGGAGTTGGTATCAGGGAAATGATGAATGGTTATGGAAAAGCTATTTCAATTGAAGTTTTCTAAGTAGTGCACCTCCTATAACCCTAAGGCCTTAGAGGAGTTGCCACTAAACTAGGGCTAAAGACTAGCCCTCCTTGGTAATGTAAGAAAGTTTATAGTCAAGATCGGTCAATCATATAGATCACCCCTTTATCCATGTTAGAATGCCCAAAATATTAAGTAAAAGCACGTGATTGCAAAATGATTAAGGTACCTGCTGAGTGGTAGCTCACCTTCATTCAAGAGGAATGTCGGATGATGAGAAGTGAATGACTTGTGAAAATGGTATAAGAATGTAGCATATCATCACCATTGAGTAATGTGTAGGGTTGTTGGCTGTCTGGTTGTTGAAGATAGGAGAAAAAGTTTTCTATTATAGGGTTACTGATTTTAGTGGGTAACATTTGCCTCCAACTCAGGGACATGTGCTCAATGTAGACCAGAAGATCCATGTGCTCAAATGAAGAGTTCATGAGAACCCCAACAATCCCTAGGCTTGCAAAACTGTTACTTGCACACTCAAATAAACATGTTTACTAGCATGTGTACAGGGTACTGATCATCACACTTACATTTATATGATATAATAAACCCATACTAAAAAAGGTCTAGCTAAATGCAATCTACACTAGAAGACAACAAAACAACATGAAAAATGAAATACGTAGGATGATCACACACAAAGTGCAACACACAAATGAAATTTAACTACTTATTTAAAATATATCAGGTTCTTGAACAAAGTAAGGCGGTTGCCTCCCACTGGGGCAGGCAGGAGTTCACCATCAAGTTTATCAATATTAAAGTATTGAATTCCTACTTGGCCATGGATCCTAAATGAAATGGGATTATCATCAACAAGTACTAAATCACTAACTTCAAACTCTTTCCCTTGTCTTCTAACCCATTGTTTCTTCTTATTTTGGAATTTTTGCCTCTTAATCTTGCTTAAATGTGTGTTGACTTGAAAGACATTTCCTAATGATTCAACCTCAAGCTTCTCATGGTACTTTAGCTCAAAGTGCTTTTGTTTGAGGTGCAGGTCTTTAGAAGGAATGCTATTCTTTGATTTTCCAACAAGTTGAGGGAATGGAAATGGTTCCATGTCCTCCACATGCTCAGGAATGTGTGGTTTTCTGTATAGGATGAATGGTCTTCCATCTACAATAGGTATAATAGCATATGATAGATCATTTTGTAAATGTTCTCCAATAGAGGTGCACCATTTCCTAGTCAAGAGCATCCCCCAGGCATCTGGCACACCTATGACTACAATATCGATCAATACTGAAATATCTTTTTTAGTAGCCAAGGATACCTTAAAATCTTTTATTAGACCATACATTAGGATAGATTTTGATTACTTTAGTTGTACCATTAAGGAATCCAATCGTTCCCTAATGCGAGTCAGTTTGGTCGCTGACTTGACACAAACCGCTCTCATGCCCTCCAACTCCTCGTTCTACTTTAGAATGGCCTCTCGTACTATCATGGCCTTCTTTTCCAATGGTAGAAGGTTGGTTTGGAACTGAAGAAACTATTGTGGGTGGCTATCATCTGTAAAGTCGGTCATAGATCTCGACCCCTTTGTGTCTTTTGGCACCTTGTCAACGACGACTATGTCTCTAGGCACCTCATCAATCTGTTGTGGGTGACCATCGTCTGAAAACTCAATCATAGTGTTGGGTACCTCATTAACTATCGACACCTCATCTATGGGTGGCACCTCCTCAACAGATGGTCCTCTGAGTGTATGCTCTACTCTCTCCACTAAGGTGTCAGCCAGAGCTAGCAAGGGGATCTCCAACAAGGGTGGATCCTGCATCTCACTGGGTATATCTACATGCTCCTCACACTCCTGTGTGTCCTCTGCCTCATGCTCAACCTCCTCCTTACGCTCCTGATATCTAAATATAGGTCTCCACCAACAGAAGTTCCCCCTAGTCTCACCTTCTAACTACCCCTATTCAGTCCATTCCTTTTGAGGAGGTCTAGTGCCCTGATTTTGTCAACTTTCCCCACATGGTGTGAATGGCTGCACCCCATGGCATGTGCATTTCTCTTGTCTTTGTTGTCAGGATGAGGATGGCTCTAGTCCGTCACCTTCCTCAAATGGGCCAACCTCTCATCGTTCCAATGGATTCCACCCCAGAATTCCTGCACACTAAATCTTCCTTGAGCCATGTGTTTGTCTATGGTTTCACTAGTCATTATGCATACATGCCCAACACCTTCATGATGTTTCTAGCTTCATCACAGGTAGCCAAGATCATGCTCTGATACCACTGTAATACCCCTACTTGGGAAATAACAGTGAATACCAAAAACATGAACTAGGAACAACAATTAGAATTAAAGTCCAAGCACCCAAATCAGAACACCATAGAAAATAAGCAAAATAATTGAGACATTTTATTAATCAATGGGAATTTGAGTATACATAATGAGTAAGAACAATGGAACCTGGGCTTTCTATGCAAGCCATGCAAATCCTAGGTGAAATCTCGCTGACCCAACTACTGAAATGGCTCCAAACTGATAATGCACACTGCCAAGAAAATTTTCTATAGGCTGCCAAATGGAACTGGAAGCTCTACTCAAAATAATGCTCGAAATACTTTGAAATTGCAGCCACAAGCTCCTCTTCTTAAACTTGAAAATACCCAGAAAAGGTTTGGCCTATCTCCAAGCCAAAATCAAACCCACAAATTGATGCAAATTCCCCAGCCAACTAGAAATTCGCTCTACTGTAAGAATGAGGATTTCAAGCCTAAATATTGACTGAAAAATTCTATAAAATTAGTTGGAGACTCCTCTTAATAAACCCACAAAACACATTAAGGGTTTGGGCTGAATCCACCTGGCACCGACCCCTAGTGACCCCCAACAAGTGAAAATTGTCCAATTTGGCTAGAAAATGCCTCATAGTCTTGATATTGCTGAATTAAGCCCAAATACACCACTGGAAATCTCTCCCAACTTTGGCTAAATTCTCCCTTGAGGTATACCTCCAATCTCTGGCCCTTATCTCTCCTCAACCTCTATTCCTTATTCCCCTGCATAAGCTTGCCTGGAGACCCCTGTGCACCCCTAAGAATTCCCTCAAACTCAGCCCTACTAATCATCATAAAATATCCAGATAAAATAATCGAAAACACCTGTAAATACTTCGATGTTCTGCTCCTCTATAATTGATCTCCCCACAAGTAATTAAAACCACTTTTGGGCCTTTGAAGAAACACACACTAGCGGTAATAACCTACAAATATGCCCAATGGAAGCTCTAAATTGAGCTCCCCAAATTTTCCTCATTAGGGAGACACTCGAAGTTCTCCGAAATGAGGGTGGAATTCCGATTGGATCTCCTGTGTTAAACACTTATCTTCTTATGCTAAACAACTCCAAGAGAGGATGTAATGTGAAATGTAATAGTAAAAAAGATAATCCACAAAATGAGTCCATCCTCCTTTTATAATTTCTCCCCATGCTTGTAGACCCCTTTTTTAATATTATTTTATTGGTGGGGGCCATTTCCCACTAAGTTACTTTTCTACCATTTAATAAAGTAATAATTTTTTGCTATTGTCTGACAAAATAATACTAGCAACCTTTCTCGAATAATATTTGCTTGTTTTTAAATAATATTTTACTAAAGTTGGGAAAAATTCATTAGCAACTCCCATGTTCACAAAATTGGGATATTACATATTTTGAGAGAGCGAGGTCAATCAAGATGAAAACAAGCAAAATCAGCTACAACATTCACCTTCAAGCATCTCTAGTTGAATTTGACCCTTGCCCTAGTGCTAATAACTTGACTTAAAGGGCTTATCAAATTAGTTAAGGAAGAAAAAGATAAGATTTTCAAAACATTTTGACCACCACAAAGTTCCTAGTGCCTTCCCCTACTTGGGTGATAGAGTCTTCGGGGCTAAATTTGAGATATATCAAATTCATGCATGGAGTAAGGGAGAAACCCTAGTTTTCACTTTCAATCCCTATCTTTTTATGAGTGGAGGAATTAACTAGAATAAATATCTCTAGGAGGTCTTCTAGCAAATTAAAGGAAAATAGATTAAACATGCAATAATTCACCAATATTTTTCAATAAAAACATGCATTTAAACAATATACAATAGAAAAACCCAAGAAATATTTCATGACATGAAAAACCATAAATGATATGCAATAATACTCACAAATTTTCCAGGAAATTTCCTTCTTTCAAACCCAAAAGACATCTCCAATACACAAACTAGTCTAAAATAGCAATAGCTCCACAAAATATCACATATCCACAAGTAGAAAGTAGCAAAGGCTAAGTCAAGCTCTCTCTAAGAAGGCCGAAATCCACACAAGTGATGGCGAACAAATGAATGGAGTGATTTTCCTTATATAGGATGTCTATCACTTCCATTAATCCAACTAAAATGTCATGTTCCTTTTGTTGGTTTCCCTTGCGGCATGGTCAAGATGGACTTCCAAGGTTGGAGGCAGCTAGGTCACAAGAGTTGGTTTTTACTATTAGCGGGCCTAGGGTCTTTTGGAGGGGTTTTGAGGAGTTTCTATGAGGTCCAATGGCATTCGCTTGGTATATTCCATCATCCGCACAATTTGTTTTTTATTTTGGTGCATTCCGACAACTTTCGAAAAACAGAGTTATTAATGGGCCTAACTCAATTAATTACGCTTAAGGTGACACTTTGGGAGGAATACTTGGACAAACACCTTAGTGTAATAGCTTGTTGGAACCGAAACGAGAAGATCTACAGGATGGGATGGTTAGAAGTGAGTTTCAGTGGCCTGAGGGAGCATGGTGACCAATTTACGATTTTCCCACATTAAAAAGAATATTTTAATTGAAGTAAAAGGGGGAAAAGTGGTCCATGATTAAAATAATAATAAAATAGTAGGTTCTAGAGGGGTCCATCAGATTTACAAAAAGAGGAGGAGGAGGCCATTGGGAGGACATCTTGGATTTGTATTTTCTTCTTGTGGATAGGTTTGAGGACTCTGTTCTTTACTTCAGTAGTAGTCCCAAGACATAAAAATCAAAAGCTCCACCGACCCCTTCCTAGCCCCATTCCTCCTCGTTCGACCTCGCCCTTGGAATCCAGTGCACGCCATCCCTGCGGTTGGGTCAAGGCCTCGCGTTTCCATCTGCATTCTATATGCTGGGGTCTGCTCCATCATCATCTCATAGCTGCGACAAGTACGCTTGTCGTGGCCCACCGATCTACAAAAATTGCAAAACTGCTGGGGAGTCTGTGTACACTTCTGTAACAAATGACAATTGTCTGTCATGTGCTTTCGTCCCACCTGACAGATCGCGCACCAGAGTGCGGGTGCCGCACTTGGCCCTGCGTGTGCCTCTGGTCTCAATGGCATTGGCCCCCCTCCTACTAAGTAGTTTGCGAATACCGGACAGTGATCCTTATCGTGGCCTTGGCCTTTGCATTTTATACACCACACTTCCTCGCGCGCCTCCGGCCATGGTGCCCTATCCTGCTTCAAGCTCTGCATTTCTAGGTAGAGATTCTGTAGCTGTGCATGAATTTGTTGAACTCCTAATCCCAGATCTTGTATCGGTGTTTGATGCAACCTTATTGCCATTTCCAATGCTTATGCCTGGGTTGAAAGCTTCTGCTGTGACAGTGCCGTCCTCAGGTGTGGTGTCAAAGACGCCACAAACCACGCGCGGTGTTGCACATCCATTAACATCATGTTAGCCTTGCGGATCATAGTCTTCAGTCTCTGATCCAGATCCTAGGGGGTCTCACCTGGAAGCATCGCGATCTCTTTAAATCCGATGATTGACTATGTCTCTGATTTCGACCGGCTAAATTCTTTGTTCAACGCATCCTGGATCTCCACTATTCCTGCATTTTGGTGATCATTCGAGTGCTTGAGATACCACGTCAACGTGCGATCCTGCAGTGCGGTTACCAATATAGTCTTCTTAATGTTATCATCCGTAACCCCTTGTGCTTCCCACACTGCTCTTACCACGAACCAGAACTGATCCGGGTCCTCATTTCCGACTCCTCTGAATACGGGTAGCTTAATCGCGCTCGCCATACTGAACTGCTGGTTTGGTGGAGGTGGTGTGGGCGAAGGTGGAGGTGAAGTGAGTGGTGGCGTTAGTGGAGATGGTAACTGCGGAATGCACTGCCTTATCAAACTGACCTCACTCCTCGGAGAGACTTGAGCATGCTCTTCCTCGCTTGCTCGTGGAGGTGAAATTAAAGGACTGTTTCCTAACCCTTCGATACCTTTGTAGACCTTTCCGCTCTGCGTCATTCCAATCATTAATGTATTTGCAACACCCGTTTTTCACATAACAGCATCTTAATCCAGGGATTCAAAGATTTGATGTATTTACCTTGCGGTCCCTTGAGAAAACGTCTTTTTGCTTCACTGTAGCTTATAGTCGTGTCTATCGCAAATTCGGTGATAAACCCGGTCGAGCCAATGTTCCACAGCCCACGTGATCTTATCTTCTGATGCCTCTAGCTTGCGCACTAACTCCGAAGTCCACACTATCGGTTGTTCTAGCTTATACCTTCCCTGGCTGGTGGCTAACCTTGCGATTGAATCATACAGATATGAAGAGAAGGACACGAAGAAGATCTCGTGGATTTCCGTATATACGTAGCGATCTAGCCACCTCTTCTCAGATATCTGCGGAGTTTTATTTTCCTGTGTCACGAACTCGTGAAGCTTCTGATCCAACCAATCTTCAATTTCCTTCTTCGTAGGGTTCTAGTGTTCCAACATCAGACATCGCTTAGGCAGATCCCGTTCCTGGGAATGGAACCATTTGTTGGCTTATTGGGGCCTGACCCAAGTTTAGAAGTGTTTTAGCGAAACAAATCCCGAAATTACTGGCCCTTTCGGCAACAGTCTGCGGAGCGCGGACTGAGATCTCACCCGTGGTAGTATGGGAGGGTACTGGAACCAAGTTTCCACACCCTAGGGATGTCTTGATGAGGTCTAGAGAGGTCCCGAACCAATCCTGTGCACTTGCATTGCTCCGCGCAGCTGTCTGACTTTCGCATAGCTTTGTACAAAGCGCGAAGAGGCGTTGCTTAGATCCTTTACCCTTACGGTGTTATTATTATAGATTTGACTTAATTTTGTGGGCTTAGTATTCTTATTTACTCATTTAACATTGATAACCAGTGCGCGCAATCATAAACTGTAAAGAGATGCAAGGATATAACTGAAACACAAACACACAGATCAGATGCACAATATTCCAAAATCAACTTATCTTTTATTAACCTTCTGTTCCAGTACAATCCAATTCCACCCTGTGCACTCAGCTACAGGGGTCTGCACACACAGTTGCGGACTCTACCAGGCCTCTGTGCACATTGCTGCAGAGTCTCGCTCTACTACTACAACCCAAGACTCGAACTTACAGACTCAGAGCGAATATCGCACTCAAAAACCCATAATAATCTAGAACAAACTCAAAAACTGACCTCTATATTTAGAGCCTCGCTCTATTTATACATTGCCGACCCACTCTATATTAAATTACAATATTTGAGGGCGGACAACCCTTTGACTTGACTCACTACAATTCGCATTCTGCGCACTAAGCAGAGCCTTTACAATACCATTACCCAAAATTGTGGGTTTTAAGCCCCAAAATCGTTTCGTGGGGGATCCGCTGCCCAACACTTGGTCACTCGTGCATTGTTGGAGGGCAGCGTGAGAGTGGACCAAGTGTGAATGTGGATTGGTCACTTATGGTCGACTGGAGGACAACATGATAATGTCCAAGTTAGAGCCCGGTGAGCAACACCTTGATGGACAAAGGTGCTAAAGGGTCTGATCATCCAGGGGCAGTTTGTGGAGCCCGAGACTTGTGTGTGGAGAAGGACTTCTACAGCAGATGAAGGGCAGTCCTCCTATCCTGTGTTCATTGTGGGAGATGGACATCTTGTAGTGATAGGTGGCAACGCTTCGTGCCCTATGTTGGTTTTCATCGGTGCAAGAAAGGAAGACCATAGTGGGCTCAAGTCCCTGAGTAGCTGAGGAGTAGAAGTGGCTAGTTGAGAGTTGTGCACAAGTGGAGCTGTGAACAAATCGATAGGAGTCTCGATGTGGCGTGCCCTTGATGGACTAAGGCACAATTAGGGAGCAGATTGATAGCCGAGATTCAGTGGGCAGATGGACTTCGAGCATTGATAGAGGCAAAAGCTGCAGATCGGGGGTCGAGGGACTGAGCAGGTACAAGGTACGACCGAGAGGAGCTGAGAGAGCATATGACAACGAGATGGTTAGAGTATCTTGTTGAGGGTATATTGGTTGTTGATGGATCGACACCAAGCCCTATTTTTGTATCTTGTACTAGTGGATCTATGAGGGCCATTGTCCCCGGTACGGGAGCCCTAGACTGTGGTATAATATGTTGTTTAATATAACGAAGTTGGGTTGAAAACTATAAAAAGTTGTCTACATTCTATGCATGTGTGATTTACTGTTGTTTATATTCCGCTGTGCAAAGTAGTATTGTTGAGATTCTTGGTTTGGTAGCATTTGTTAATCAAGGTTGTCATTGATGTTAATATGGCATTTCAATATTCTTGAGATGCCTAGTTCCAGATGATGTCAGGACTCTTGTTTGACAAGGATACCATCAATGAAGATGTCAAGCCACGAAGATGTTAAATCATTAATGAAGAAGTCCTAAGGAGCCCTTGAACTAACTATAATGTTGTATATCTAGACCTTAACCCTTGATGACATATGGAGTCATACACTTGATGATGTCATACACCAAATGAATGACCACAATTGATGATGGCCTTGATGAAGGTTGGAAGACTAGATGATGACGTGGACGATCTCATTTGATGGTTGGAAGACTACCTTGAAACTTTCCTAATGATGCTGCCTATGACTTATCACTGCACAAGTATATGATGACTTTGGATAATTGGATACTATCATGATGACATGGATGTCCAACATGATGACACTATGATCCAATGATGAAACAATGGAGAAACCATGTTGTCCTAAACTTTTTATGCATAAAATTTAAGGACAGTCACAAAGGAAAATATTTTTTTCCACCTTAGAGGCATCTTTTCTCAATGGTACCTAGACCATCTTAAAGAGGATATTTTCCTCTTTCTAATGAGCCCTTACTTGCCCCAAAACTCCCAATAGTTAGCAAGAAATTGAATTTTTAAGTTAAAAAAAATTATTTGGTAGCCTAGCCGACCTAAAAAATAGTGATTCAAGTCGGTCTACTCCCAGAAGACGTGTTCCTTCATTTGGAAGACGAAATCACTATAAATAGAAGTCTTAACACTTCATTTTCATGATAAAAAAATTGGTGAAAAAACAGAGAAGCAACACAGAAATAAGACAGGAGGCCAAAGAGGACAGAGAAGATATTATTGTTTGGGAAAATTCTTTTTTTTTGGCTTTCTGTGATTGATTATTGGGCTAAACATTATTACAACAAACCTGTGACAAGTGTGTGTGGACAACATTGCAGAAGTTCAGAATTTCTGGCACCTATATCTTAAAACTGTGACAGGGACAGTCTTATCAAGCTCGGATTAGGTTCTGTGGAAGAAGTATATCTATAACTGCTGTATCTCTGACTGTGATAGCATTACAGTACTCGGACTGTCACAGAACCTCAGACCTGTGGAGCCTATTACAGTGGGACTGTGATTCAGATTACTTGACTGTGGCTCAGAAAAGGGTATAGCACAGTTGCACAGTAGCTTGGATTTACCTTTTGATCTTGGACAATGGTGGAGTATAGTGCAACAAACATAATAACAGTGGCTTGAAGATTCTGATCTCCTTGTGACTGTGGTACTGTATTACCTCCTTGATTGCAGCAAATTCTAAGTGTAAGGCCAAGTGAAGGCAGAAAATACTCTTGGAGAAGACTATTAAAGATACCTTGTTGGGCAAGCATTGTGAAGACCAATATTGGACAGTGAAGTTTTTGAAGCCAAATCCACATAATTTTGGAGAGCATATTTTGACTCAGAGGTAGTTTTGGAGAAGTTCTAAAAGCCTTGAAGCTTTGAAGACATTCTTATAGGGCACACTTGGAGCAGCCTTGTTAAAGAATTATGGTGACGATGTGAGGGCAGCCTTTGAGCATCGTTTGGAGGATCCTTGACAATCTTTTGCTTGAGAAGGATCATTGTAAAGCAGCGCTTGAACCTTTGAAGAGAACTTAAGCATCTTATTGAAGATACCTTGGAGCATTACTGAAGACCTTGTGAAGACATCTTGAAACTGGTCTGGGAGACACCCTTGAGATCATGATGCATTGAAGTCATCATGAGGTGACCTTGGAGAGTTTGTTTAGGTGATATGAAGAGCTGTGGTGACACCTTTTGAAAAGACAAAAGTTTTCATTGATGAGTTGACTGCCTTGGAGATCGTTTGAGGGCAGTGCTGAAGGTGAAGAGATTGGTAGGGCTCATTGCAGATGATATTGGGAGCCGTGAAGAACTAGTAACCTTATATTGATGAATTGAAGTTGTGGGTTGGAGCCCTAGAGGATAGGTGTCCTCAAGAAGGCCAGGTTGGTGCCCTAGAGGTTGGAGCCCTAGAGGATTGGTTTCCTCAAGAAACCAGGTTGGAGCCTAAACCAGATATAGGGTTGGAGCCCTTGAGGTTGGTGCCTCAAAATTGGCAAGGTTGGAGCCTTGGAAGTCCAAGTTGGTGCTTGGCAAATACAGGTTGGAGCCTGGGAGATTGAAGATCGGTGTCTTCATCTAGGGTTGGAGCCCTATATCTATTGTACTTGATTTATTGAAGAAATTAATAAAATCATTTATTTTTATTGTTGTTCATTTTGTGTTCTAAATATAAGTGATCTAATTGGTAAAAGTAACAAATGAAAAGGAATATTGATTCACCCCCCGCCCCCAGTGTTTCCAACAGTTTTTGAAGCCAAATCCACACTCAATTTTGCAGAGCAGATTTTGACTCGAAAGTTGTTTTGGAGAAGTTCAAAAAACGTTGAAGCTTTGAAGACATTCTTATAGGGCACACTTGGAGCAGCCTTATTAAAGAATTATGGTGAAGACCTGAGAGCAGCCTTTGAGCATCGTTTGGAGGAGCCTTGACAATCTTTTGCTTGAGAAGGATCATTGTAAAGCAGTGCTTGAACCTTTGAATAGAATTTAAGCATCTTATTGAAGACATCTTGAAGTTGGTCTTGGAGACACCCTTGAGACCATGATGCGTTGAAGTCATCATGAGATGACCTTGGAGAGTTTTTTTGGGTGACATGAAGAGTTGTGGTGGCACCATCTAAAAAGACAAAAGTTGTCATTGATGAGCTGACTTCCTCGGAGATCATTTGAGGGTAGTGCTGAAGGTGAAGAGATTAGTAGGGCTCATTGAGGATTGATAGTCGAGATTCAGTGGCTAGATGGACTTCGGGCATTGATAGAGGCAGGAGTTTCAGATCGGGAGTCAAAGGACCGGGTAGGTACAAGTTACAATCGAGAGGAGATGAGAGAGGATGCGACAACCAGATGGTCAGAGTATCTTGTTGAGGGTAGATTGGTTATTGATGGAATGACACCAAGCCCTAGTTTTGTATCTTGTACTAGTGGATTTATTAGAGCCATTATCCTTGGTATAGGAGCCCTAGAGTGTGGTATTATATGTTGTTTAATATAACGAAGTTGGGTTGAAAACTATAAAAAGTTGTCTATATTATGTGCATGTGTGATTTAATGTTGTTTATATTCCATTGTGCAAAGTAGTATTGTTGAGATTCTTGGTTTAGTAGCATCAAGATTTTAAGATTCTTTTTGAGACACCAAGGTCGTGGAAAATCAACAGGTGGTGGAGCTTTGAAATTCAGAGAAAGGGGCTCTTACATGACCTGTCCATCTAGACATACTAACCTTGTTGGAGAGACACCAGGGGGTTTTTGTGGAGATTCCTCCAGGCATACTGCCAAACCGAGGATTCGAGCATACTATTGAGCTGGAGGAGGGGGTGCATGCGGTCATCACTACTCTGTATAGGCACCCCAAAACGATAGGGATGAGATAGAGAGGGAGATACAGGAGTTGCTGAGATTGGGGCACATTAGGCCTAGTTCGAGTCCCTTAGATTATTCCGTGGTATTGGTGAAGAAGAAGGATGGGACACTTCGCATGTGCATTGACTATAGGGCCCTCAATAAGAAGACGTTGAAGAACAAATAACCCATCTTGCAGATCGATGAGCTGATGGACGAGCTTAGAGGAGTGACATACTTCTCTAAGATAGATTTGTGCTCGGGGTATCACCATATCTGGGTGAGGGAGTAGGACATCCCCAAGATTGCCTTTCATTGCCACTATGGACACTTTAAGTTCTTGGTGATGCCCTTCAGGCTAACCAACGCTTTGGCTACATTTCAGTCTTGTATGAACCACGTGTTTTGTGGGCAACTGGGGTGCTTTGTCCTTATATTCTTTGACGACATACTCATTTATAGCCGGACTTGGGAGGAGCATCTCCAACACTTGGATATAGCACTTCACGTACTTGAGGAGCAACAGTTGTATGAAAATATGTCCAAATGTGAGTTTGGATTGACGGAGATGTTGTATCTTGGGCATGTGATTAAGGAAGATGTAGTGAAGGTACACCAGGAGAAGATTAGAGCCATTTTGGATTGGCCATGAGGGGATTCCTAGGCATTTGCACATACTACAGGATGTTCGTGAGAGGATTCTCACAACATGTATTACCCCTCGCGGATTTGACTAAGAAGGGGGATTTTTAGTGGATGTGGGTGGCATAGGAGGCCTTTGAGTGCCTCAAGAGGTTCATGAGTAGCTATCCTGTTTTGGCTTTGCCGGATTTCACACGGTTGTTTGTGCTGGAGTGTGATGCTTCTGGTGAAGGAGTTGGTTTTGTGTTGACATAGGGGGTCCATTCCTATTGCATTTGAGAGAAGAAAACTGCTACCCCATGAGCGATTGTACTTTATTTATGACAAAGAGATGATGGTCGTGATGCATGCACTAGCCAAGCTCAGGTAGTTTTTTGTGGGCAACCAGTTCAAGGTGAAGACTGACCACAATCGTCTTCGATTTTTCCTAGAGCAGCAGACATTGAAGGAGAGGTAGCTAAAGTGGGTGAGTAAAATCCATGCCTATGACTTTGAGATTGAGTATGTCAAGGGAAAGCAGAATGTAGTGGTTGATGCACTCTCTCGGAGGCCTGCGACAATATTTTTGATGAATGTCACTCATGATTGGAAGGCTCAACTTTTGGTTGAGTATTTGAAGGATAGGCAGGCTTGTGAGATACTGGATTGGCCAACACCCAGGAATGCGACTAAGATGAGGGGATTCCTAGGCATTTGCACATACTACAGGATGTTCGTGAGAGGATTCTCACAACATGTATTCCCCTCGCAGATTTGACTAAGAAGGGGGCTTTTTAGTGGATGTGTGTGGCACAGGAGGCCTTTGAGCGCCTCAAGAGGTTCATGAGTAGCTGTCCTGTTTTGGCTTTGCCGGATTTCACACGGTTGTTTGTGCTGGAGTGTTATGCTTCTGGTGAAGGAGTTGGTTTTGTGTTGACATAGGGGGTCCATTCCTATTGCATTTGAGAGAAGAAAACTGCTACCCCATGAGCGATTGTACTTTATTTATGACAAAGAGATGATGGTTGTGATGCATGCACTAGCCAAGTTTAGGTAGTTTTTTGTGGGCAACCAGTTCAAGGTGAAGACTGACCACAATCGTCTTCGATTTTTCCTAGAGCAGCAGACATTGAAGGAGAGGTAGCTAAAGTGGGTGAGTAAAATCCATGCCTATGACTTTGAGATTGAGTATGTCAAGGGCAAGCAGAATGTAGTGGTTGATGCACTCTCTCAGAGGCCTGCGACAATATTTTTGATGAATGTCACTCATGATTGGAAGGCTCAACTTTTGGTTGAGTATTCGAAGGATAGGCAGGCTTGTGAGATACTGGATGGCACACATCGAGATGATAGGTTTAGGGTGATGGATGATGTGATATATTATAAGGATCAGATATACTTGGTGCCCATATGTTAGCTCAAGGAGAGGATTATGCAGGAAGCACATGACTCCCCTCTAGCAGGGCATCCCGGGTTCCTTAAGACATATCATGCCATTTGGGAGTGGTTCTCATGGCAGGGACTCAAGGGGGATGTATTGAGACACGTACAATAGTGTGTGGTCTTTCTGAAGAACAAGGTGGAGTTATAACATCTAGTAGGATTACGTCAGCCGCTCCCCATTTTGGAGAGGAATTGGGAGAGCGTGCCCATAGACTTCATCATGGGGCTTCCGACTGTGCAGGGGCAGGATTGTATCTACGTTGTGGATGATCGATTGACTAAGTTTTCTCATTTTTTTGCCATTCCATCGAGATCTTCAGCCTCTTAGGTGGCCGAGTTGTTCTTTAGGGAGGTATTTCGACTACATGGTCTCCCCAACACCATAGTTAGTGACAGGGACAATAGATTTATGGGGGCTTTCTAGCATGAGTTGTTCCGGTTGGTGGGGACCGAACTTACATCTAGCACCAGCTATCACCCGTAGACCGATGGGTAGATCGAGATCGTGAACAAGTGGTTGGAAGGGTACGTACGCAACTATGTGACGGGACAGCAGAGAGTGTGGGTGAGGTGGCTTCATTTGGGAGAGTTCTGCTACAACACCACTTACCACATGTTGATTGGTATGTCCCCTTTTCAAGCACTCTATGGATGTGATGCACTTTCTTCTTATGACATGATTTTTGGAGATAGCAGGGCCCTAGTGGCAAAGGATTGGGTTCAAGAGAGCCAAGAGATCCTCCAGTCTCTCAAGGACAATTTGTCGGTATCCCAAAATTAGTGAAAGATGTACACTGACAAGAATAGGGTGGAGGGGAAGTTTGAGGTGAGGGACGTGGTCTAACTACGCTTACAGCTTTACCGACAGTCTTCATTGAAGCAGAAGGGGGCAGGAAAAATCAAGCCACACTTTTATGGACCTTCTAGGGTGACCAGAAGAGTCGGGGAGGTAGCCTATGAGCTGGAGCTACCCTCAAGGAGCTAGATTCACAACACATTTCCTGTTTCATGCCTAAAAAATGAATTTGGAAAATAGGTTAAGATATCTACTGAACTGCCTCCACTTGATGATGAGGGGCACTTAGTATTGACATTGGAGACCATATTGGATACATGGGAGAGGAGGTTAAGGAATCGGGTCATCCGGGAGCACTTAGTCAAGTGGAAGGATTTGCCAGATGAGGATGCCACTTGGGGAGCGAGTAGATTTTACAGCACCCAGCCTTGCGGTTGCTTGGGGACACGCAACATTTGGGAGGGGAAGACTCTAATATCCCTTCCTAAAATATTTGCTAAGGAAAATTACAATTTTTCCATTTTTGTCAATCTTGGGGGCCCTAGGCAATTTTGGGAAAAATACTTAGGACCAAGGGGTCGAATTATTTCCTTAGTAGAATGGTTCGAATGGTTTAGGAGGGAGTTCAATTTACTTGGTGAAGGGGGCCATGTGAAGTGAGGAAGCAACAATTATAAATATGAGGGAGATAGCAACATTTGGAGCTTTTGATCACTTGACAATTTCATTGTTGCTCAAGTTGTTCAGCTGAGTCACAAAGTGTTGTTGAGCACACTGTTTAAAAAACGGCCTGGTCGAAAGTGAAACGGTAGAGCCAGACGGAGCCAAGGCATGGTTGGGTTGGCTCGGTGGCCAAATCCGTTCCACTGGCCAGGTTGTTACCGAGCTCGAGCTAACTCGACGGGCTCGGTGCGCACGACTGAAAAGCGCTTTTTATTTGTGTGTGGATTTGACGACCCTAAAGCCCATTCTTTTCCGCCTTTGGGTTCTTTGGGGTCCATTTCCCTCTCCCAAACCCTATAAAAGCTGCCCAACCCCTCCCATTTCCTACAACTATCTCATTGCATTTGAGTGAGAATTTGTGAGGAGTTTGTGAAGAGTTGTGGAGTTTGTTTTTGGAGCAATAGTGAGGAGTCTTAGGTAAGTATTAGAGCAAGAGTGAGCAACTTCTTGGGCAGCCATTCAAGCAACATTGAGGAGTTGGTTTGTTGGAGCAACTTTGAGGAGGTAGTTTGTGCCTAGAGGTATTTTTTTTTCACTTCTAAAAATCTGTTTTTGCTTATTTATTTTTTTGTGCATATCGGGAAATTGAAAAGAGTGCTTTTTGTGAAAGAAATGAACATTGAAGCAATGTTATTTTTTTTGTTTTCATTTTTAGAATTTTTCCTTTCATATCCAAGTCAAAAAATGGCTCCTAGAGTGAAAGATGTTGCTTGGGCATATGCTGAAATGGTTGATAATCAAATGCATTGAAAATTTTTCCATAGAAAAATTGAGGGTCCTAGGGGCATTAATAGGTTGAAACAACACTTGGCAGGGATTAGAGGCCAAATTACTCCATGTGAATCACCACAAGTTGGGGAGATTAGGAAGGAGTTGTTAAATAGCTTTGAGAAGTTTCAAGAAGAGAAAGTTAGGGAAAAAGAAATAGAGGCTGAAATTGGGAGGAAGAGGAGTATACAAAAAATGATGGCTACCAACCCCTTCCGCTATGTTCCTCCCTCTTTGGAGTCTATTCAAGAAAAAAGTAAAGGTAAAAGGAAAAAGAAGGGTGATATGAATATCAAAAGTTATTTCACTGTCGCACCCTCCTCTCCATCACATGCACATTGTCCTGAAGCTAGTAGAACTTTGCAGCCCACTTTAGATGACCATTGGAAGAAATAATTGAGGGAGATTGCTTGTGATTACATATCTAGATGGTGGTATGATGCTGATATCCCCTTCAATGCTTCTCGTTCACCATATTATGAGCCTATGTTTGATGCCATAGTTGCTGCTGGAAAAGGATTCAAAGGCCTTACTATGCATGAGTTAAGGGGGTATCGTTTGCAGAAGGAAATTTTCTCCATTGTATTTGAAAGATTTCAAAAACTCATGGGAAAAACAAGATGTACCATCATGTCAGATGGATGGACTGATCAAAGGAACCCTACCATCATAAACTTTCTTATCTTCTGCCCACAGGGAACCATGTTTCTAAAATCAGTTGATGCATCTAATAGGGTGAAAGATGGACAATTGTAGTTTCATCTATTGGATGAGGTTGTTGAGGAGGTGGGGGTGGCTAATGTTGTTCAAGTCATCACAGATAAGGCCTCTAGATATGTTATTGTTGGTACACTGTTAGAGGAAAAACACAAAACCATATTTTGGACCCCATGTGCTGCACATTACATAGACCTCATGCTTGAGGATATTGGCAAATTAGATTGGTTCAAGAACATTGTAGATCATGCCAAAAGCATAACAAAATTTGTCTACAATCATTCATTGATTTTGAGCATGATGAGGAGACACACAGGGGGCAGAGATATTATTAGGCCCGCCACCACTAGATTTACAACTCATTTTTTGACATTGCAATCTATATGATTTCACAACATACAAACTTGCAAAATATGTTTTCCAGTGATGATTGGAATCAAAGCTAGTGGTCTCTCAAATAGGAAGGCAAAGAATTGAAAAAGAAAGTTAATGAAGAAATATTTTGGAGAAAGGTTGCAGAGATTGTGAAGGTTGCTGAGCCACTGGTTAAGGTGTTGCAGTTGGTGGATGGGGAAAGATTGGCTATGGGCTTCATTTATGAGGCTATGGATCAAGAAAAGGAGCAAATAAAGAGGGCATACAAGGATACAGTGGCTAAGTATGGGCCTATTCGGGCAATCAGTGATGAAAGATGTAACAATCAACTCCATCACCTTATACATGAAGCTGGGTATTTTTTGAACCCACGGTATCATTATAAAGCTCTGGCAGCAGGAGCTTTGAGTGGGGAGGTTAGAGATGGATTGATTGACTGCATTAATTGCATGATCCCATTGGAGTGTGATCAGCTGGTGATACAACGACAGGTCACAACCTTTAGCAAAGCCACAGGTACCTTTGGGAAGAACCTAGCTAAGGTTGCAAGGGAAGCAGATGAGCCAGGGAAACAAAATTTTCAATTTTCAAATTCTTAATACTTATTTTGTTAGATTGTTTATAATTTGAAAGTTGGATATAATTTGTTGAAACTTGATCTAACTCATTACACTACTATGTTTTTTGTAGCACAATGGTAGGAGGCTTTTGGTAGCCATTGTCCTCAATTGCAGAAGTTTGCAATTTGTATTTTGAGTCAAACTTGCAGTGCTACTAGGTGTGAGCGCAATTGGTTTGTCTTTGAGAGGATTCACACGAAGAGGAGAAATCGTTTGGATCAAAAATTATTAAATGATCTAATCTATGTCCAATACAACCTCCGGCTCAGACGCAAACAATTGTTGAACAAAAGACCTGATTCAGATCCCATTGTGTGGGAGGATATTGATCCAACATCACATTGGGTAGTGGAGAGTCATCTAGCAGAGTTTGATTCTGATGAGGATCTTGATTTGGATTTACAGGTGGAGGCATCAGCCGAACATAATGTTCAGTTGAATGGAGATCCACTTGTATTAGCCTCAGGCCCAGCGCCTAGTCCTCCAGTTGCAGGCACTTCCTCTGCTTAGCCACATTGGAAGCATATATCTCGTCTATCTCAGTGTGAAATTGCTGCACAGCCTGCTAGTGCTACCATTACTATAGTTGCAATTAGAGATGATGTTCAGGAGGATCCATGGGTTTCCCTGTCTGACTCTGATTCAGAGGTTGATCCAGATGATGTTGGCTCCTCTAGCAGTAGCCAATAGTACTGGTCAATGGTGACTAGTGATGTTTCACAGTTTACTTTTGTTGTAGAGGCCATTTAGACCCTCCTTGGTTATGTGTTTTTGTTTTGATCTCTATATCATCATCATGTATGTATTGGAAAATGCACTGGGTGCCATTTTGATATAATGGATATATTCGTGAGCCTACTTTGATCATATGTTGTTTTCTCTCTATATTCTAAATCTTTGTGTTTGGAAACATGAACGAAAATCTTTAAAATTATGTTTTTTTTTATAAAAAAATAAATCTTTAATGTATTTTTTACAACGGGCGAGTCATTGAAGGGGCCAAAATAGTTCACAACTGATGATGAAATGAGAAATGAGGTGACTTTTAATTATATGAGGTCTACCTTACTTAATTTTAGCCTAGGAAGCCCCTCAAACAAGTTTGACAACAAGTAAATGTTGGGTTACAAGCCAAACTCACTAGCTCTATGCAAAACTATGCCACAAAAGACCCACATATGTGAGCTTTAGCCTCTAAGTGATGAGGTCATGCCCTTTTTGGGCTCTAGATGCCATGTGATGGTGAGTATAAGTATGAAAATGTGTCCATGTGTCATAATCATCCATCATTTGAGGAATATCCCTCAAATCAACCTCAAAGCAGCTCTAGGGATCCAAAATCTAGTTGGGGTGTAACCACATCATCTCCATGGGTCTCCAATGGTCAATGCAAGGCCTACTCTCTCTAGTGTTAGGGATCCATTAGGTGCAACCAAGCCCTCCTTAGTCGCCTAATGGAAGACCATCCTCATCTGGGATTTGAATCATAGCCTGCCCATCAGGTAGTGTCAAGGCCAACCTAGGGGCATGCTAGGTCCAATGTTGTAATCGTCAAAAATCCTCTATAATGGGTCAAAAAATATCAAAGTCCTGGGTCCTTGGGGTGTTTTGTGACATGCAACATTTGCACAAATCATCACAATGACGAAGGCTTTGATGTAAGTAGGAAATGTTGCATCTACTAAGATAAACCTCTCTGGAAGCCCTAGGTACATGTGGAGTGGGTGCCCTCAAGGCATGCGTTGTTGTAGACAACATGACAAAAGAAATTAAAATCTAGTGAAAGCAACCATTCATTAGAGACTAAGATCATATAAGCATGTAATTGGACAAACTTGCATGATAAATGCATATTAATAATTCAAGCTTGGATCACTTTCCAATATCTAACTAGACCAATTTTCGTAAAGGTGTTCCCTACCTTGATAGAGGTGGCTAATGGTCAACCCTATTAGGTGCTTCTAGCCCCAAAGGGGAGGTGGCATTTCCAAGGTAAACCCCTTAATCTATGTTGTAGGAAATGGCCCCCAAGGTGGCATACCCATACTTGAAATAGCCTGAAATGTTGAAACATCATTGAAATGCGACTGACACATGGACAAAATGCCTAGGTGGTGTTTCCTGATTTGGAAATGCCACTTTAACGCCGTTGAAATGTTTCAACCCAAATCTTCGTTTTTTCCCAAATTTGCCCCATTTCCGTGACTTTTTTGTTTTTGCGGGCTTACTCAAGTACCCAAGAAGGTTGTGGGGCCTTCTATGGCCAAAAAATATTTAATATACCACTAAATTTTATCTTTAGTCACTCCATAAATTAATTTATCTCTAATCAATCCATGCTCTAGTTGTACTAAAAAAGCACCTTGTTCTTTTTTTGTTAATGAAAATGAGGATGGGGATTATAAGATATGTAATTGTACTTGTCTTTAGCTCATGTTTTATTTCATTTTCAAGACATATATCCATGTATAAAGGTTTATTTTGGATGTAAGGCTTCATGTATAAAGACCGGTTTTCGAATATTTTCCTATCAAAAACTCGGCGTTGGAAGCCCAACTGGAAATCCAAACAACAAGAAAATTTGAGCAAAATACTGAAGGGAATTACCCTTCTCCCACAAGCAATCTTTGGCTTGACTTTCCCTATCTTCTAAAATGTCATTTATGTGTCTCATTCCTTTTTTTTCCTTGCAAGATAATGCATTATTAACTTATTTGTAGAAAAAAATATGTACATACACACGCACATATATGACGTTTCAACTGATGTTTCCAATTTTCGGGGGTCATGTTTCTAGCCATACTCGTTTCAGAAACTTCCAGACATTTCGGTGTTTCATGCAACTTATACTTCAATCAATAGGTGTTATTGTAAGTGACAACGAAGGAGAAAAGGCTTTATGGCCAAGTGCCATGGTTAGGGGGACCAACTGATGGGGAGTCGACATCCTGAGTTTATAGATGTAAATGGTGGGAGAAATCATGAAGGCATGAATTACCCAGCTTATCCTACTTTTTCCACCCTTCTAGTGCATCTTTTACTTCTTTTTGACAAAGCTTTTTATTTTGGGTGCATATCTCAACGGTTATAGCTTGCTCTTTATGTTATAGCATTCAATTTTACCCCTTAAGATGAGACAATTAATCGCTCATCAGTGTTGGGAAATGCAAGGGTTCCAATTGATGAAAGGGAGCATCAAGTGATCAAGAACTGGGTGATGGCCAATGAGGAGGGTAGAGTTCAAGTTGGGCATTTGCCCACGGGCTATCTTATATCCCAACCATCTTTTGCATTTTGATTTTCTTATTTTTCTTTCATTGTGGCCATATTATGCTTTTTCATTCTTTTAGTTGCATCAACTATGAGGGAAATGCTTCTCGACCCTACTCATGGATTGTGGACAAGAGGGTGCTAAATCCCAATGAACAAATGACAAGTTAGACCTGAAGAATGGAGGTGGTATAAGGGATTTGTAATGTGGGATGGAAAGTGCGAAGTATGGTGTAAGGGAACATGAGCACACTTTCTCAATCTCAGTTTTCCAAGTGTGCCCATCCTATTTACAATCAAGATCAGTCAATCTTCTATATCACATGTTTATCCATACTAAATTCCCAAAACAAACAAGTATAAGCATCCAATTGCAAAATTATCAATGTACCTTTTGAATAGAAGCCCACCTTGATCTAAGAGGAAATGTCGGATGGCAAGAAGTGTGTGGCTGATGTAGATGGTGAAGGCACATGGTATATCATCATCAAGAAGTGAATGCTAGGGTCTATTGGTTAGCTGGCTCTCCAATTTAGGAGAAATTGTTTTCTCCTATGGAGTTACCCATTTTGGTGGGTAACATTTGGCTCCAACTCTGGCACACAATCTCACCATAGAGCTCATGATCCACATGCTCGAATAGGGAGTTCATGAAATATTTAATATCCCTAGGTTTGTATACTTGTTACTTGCACACCCACAACAACTTGTTTGGAAGCATGTGCACTAGGTGTTAGTTATCACCTTGGTTTTATATGATGAAAAATCCATATAGAAAATAAAATATAACTAAAATGAAATCTAATCTTCAATGCAACATAGCAATATGAGAGTGTTGACACAATATGCAATGCAACTAACATTAATTTTTTTTAGGTTATGCTAGGAAAATATTAATTTAAGAGTTTACCATTCATTGGTAGCAGAATAGGCTCTCCTTCAAGAGTCTCGAGGTCATATGCATTAATACCAACCACATCATCTACTTTATAGGGTCTGATCCAGTGGTTATCAAATTTCTTGTGCATCCTAGGATTTTATTTTCTTTTATCCCATGGTTCTTGACTCAAATTCTCGAGGTTGAGCCTTTCGATCAAAGGTGCTTTTAATCTTCCCTTGATTTTTTCTTACTTGATCTAAGGTTCTGAGTCGAGATTCATCCATTTCAATGATTTGATCAATTCTAGATTGCACAAAAGCTTGTTGGTCAACGAATGCCTTGAGGCATTCCAACATGGGTAACTATTGAAAAGGGTTGAAACTTGTGGAATTTTTTATGGTTGTGCAATCCACCAATAAAGCATATTTGATTTTCCTATCCCAACTCTTTATTTTCACCTACAATTTTCTTGATAATTGTCATAAGGTTACTATTACTTGACTCTGTTTGACCATTCCCTTGGGGATAATAATTTGAAGAGTGTGACAACACATTACCATAGTTACAACAAAAGGATGATAGATTCATGGAATTAAAAGCCTTGGCACTGTCAGTTACAATCTTGGATGGGACCCCAAATCTAGTGATAATGTGATCCTCAAGAAATTCAATCACTACTTTGTTGATGGCCTTTTCGATGGGAATGACCTCAACCCACTTGGTTAGATAATCCATAACTGTCAAAATCCACTTATGCATTAGAGGAAATTTCAACTAAAAATAGCCACCTAAGAAAAAATTATGAAATTAATAAAATAATGACATGTAGACAATTTTTTAATATATCATTTCTATTATTTTACTTTTATCAAAATTACCCAAATAAATGTCACACTATCTAAATAATCATATATATATATATTATATATTATATATATATATATATATAATATATATATATTTTTTATATTTTATATCTAAATTAATTTTGTGGCACAAGATTTAAATAAAATTTATAATTAAAAAAGTAAATTTAAATTTAAATTACCCCAATAAATGCACTTTTATCAAATAAATGTCTATTATATATATATATATAAATTAATTTTAAAAAGTAATTTTTAAAATTCAAATTAGTTATCCATCATTTTAAAAACACACTCAACCCATGATTTACCTTTTCATTAAATATATTCTCGATATTATAACTTTTATGAAATAAGATATTAATTTTATTTTTAATATTTAGTGTAGTTATTGGGCACTAGGCACCATTCACGCTTAAGATAGGTAAATTATATTATTAAAAAAATTGTCGGTGCCTAGTCACCCCTGTATCTCTTTTGAATTTTAAAGCATTATGACATGGAAATTCAATGTTAACTTTTTAAAATTAAATTTCCTTGTATGACCATTACTAGAATTGTATTTGAATTCATCTATGAAATCAGATACCCATTGTTGAAATGGTGATTCAATGACAACAACTTTTAGCGGAAGGGTGGGCAATTTCTTCCTACTAGTGAATAATTAGCATGGTCAAGAGGTTCTAACAAATTTGAGATTATCACCAAAAATAGTAAGCTAGTAATAACCTTCCCTGAGTATTTTATGGCCCTCCACAAAGTCCAACATGAAATTCCTTAATTTATTTATTTGCTTCTTCTTTGTTCACACGCCTAAGGATGACCCCATTAGGGCACATCCATCTCAATCCATTCTGGGTCAAGCAATATTTAGTAGCTTTTAACTAGAAATATCTTCTCTTGTGATCAATCAACCCAGGAGGGACAGATTCATCATCCTTTAATTCAACAACTTGGTTGCACAAATTTGTTCCTTCACACCCATTCAAAAAGATTTGACATTATCTTCTGTCAACATGATGGCCAAACCTTGGCCTTTGATGATGTCCTTGGGTTAGATATCAAGGTCATATTCTTAGATCTTAGAGACCCATTTTCCCCTTGATCCCAAACAATCATTTTTGAGTTAAGACATCTTTCATGGCTGGGTAAGGGACGTAAACATGGATCTTGTTATGCCCTACGTATGTCCATAAATGCTCAAAGGACTTTACTAGAGCATAAGAGTTCTTTTTAGTGATAGTATATCTAACTTCCACATCCCATAGAGACTTTCTCATAAATGTTATCGATTTGTTGTTTCCTTCATCATATTTTTGCATTAGTACCCTAGCAATCGTATCCTCAGAGGCAAATGAGTAAAAAATAAAATCTTTGGAGTAGTTAGGACCACCTTGTGAAAATTCCGAAACCTAGAATCCTATTGCAACAACTGGAAATTATTCACCTAATTGTTATTTTAATTAACAATTTATTTATTGTTTCCTCCAACAAATACTGATCAACTCACACTGCAACTACACAAATAAAACTGTGGAAGAAGAAACATTGGAAGAAATGCTAGCACACACACACATAAAACAACACAATTATTTTTGGACAAATGTCCCCGGAAAAACCCAACTTGGGAAAACTGGTGCAACAATGAGGGTTGTATATATTATGCAGCATTGAAATCTGAGTACATCTATGGAAGCCCAAATGGCAATCGAAACAACAAGAAAATATGAGCAAAATAATTAAGGGAATTACCCTTCTCCCACAAGAAATCTTTGTCTTGACTCTCCCTATCAAAAATTCGGCCTCTTGGAGCACTATGTTAGCCTCTGCACTGCTCGACGTTGCTGGTTGGACGACTTGCTTTGGACTGGGCTCTAATGAAGTACTTTTGCCTCTGGATGCTGAGAAAATTGTCTCTCTGGCTCTCTGGAATTGAGAATGATTTTTCTTCTCTCCAAATCAAATTCCCTGACTGAAGCATCTATGCTGCCCCTCAGCGCTGCCTCTCTAGGATAATTCGCCTCACTTGTTGTTGCCTCTCCCGATCTTGAAAATCTTTCCTCTGGATCACTATATCTGCCCCTCACTCATTGTTTTGTTCTCACTGGCTCTCTCTCCAACAACTAACTGCTGCTACTCAGGAAATCAATCTGTGAGTGAAATCGAACTCTGCAAGTGTCTTCTCCAAGTGCCCATCAACTTCTTGATATAATCCTTTGTTGGGAATCCAACGACCAAGATTAGATCTTAATCGATGGCTAGGATTAAATTGAAGTCGATTTGCGTGAGTTTATAGAACATTCACACTTGGACTTAATTAGTTATGATTAATTAACCATATTCCCTAAGTTTAGACTTAGGAAATATTTAAAAACTGGCTAATTATCTAAGTAAGTCATTTCTAGGCGGATTTCTGGGTTTTGGAGATCTCCGGTATTCTAACCTCTCCCAAAATTTTAGTGGCTAGAACACATCCAATGCTACAAAAACTAATACTGCCTCTAAGCAAGGAATGTGTTCTATTACTCTAATGCACATCCTATAGAAACACCCTGTCTCTGCATCATCTCTTGTCACGTTGTTGATGTTTGGCCATTGCTTCCCACCAACTACAACGCAACTTTGATATATGCTACATCTGTGTTGCTGCTGACCCTGTTGAACTGCTGCCAACACTGCAAATCCCTCTTCATCTGTTGCTGCTACAACTACAACATCTGCAACTGAGAAGCATCCTAAACACTGAATCAACTGTGATTAGTGTGATGCATTTGTCTCCCGAGTCTTGATTGCTACTAGCTTCTTCTATGTCTGTTGAAGACTTTGTGCCGATGCTGACTTTGCACTATACCAATTGCACTGCGCTCCCGAATTGCAACTATCACTTGTCCTCTGATTGCATCTACTGCCACTGTTCCATCCTGCTACTGAATACCATAGATTCCAGTAGCAAGGTACTAATCCAAGAGGTGGACTCCTCAAGGATCCTACCCATCTATAGCTATGTGGGGCTACATCACCAAATCTCCCCACCTCACTTCTGGAGGTATATCTGTAAACATGGCGAAGCCTTCCTCCAGCCTAGATGAAAGCCTATCGATCTCTGTTGATGCTGCCTACTGGTCCTGCTTCTCCTCGTTATCCTTCTTGTTGAGAGGACACTAGGTACTGTAATGGCCAAGCTCAACACATCTGAAGCACTTGACCTTCGGCAGGTCCTTCTTCTTCTTTCTCTACTCCCATTGTCCTTGACTGGGACCCTTAGATGCGAGGGCCACATTCTCCTCCTCCTTCACCTACTTCGATCCGCTATTGTTACCACTGATGGACCTCTTTAGAAGAGCTCTCCTCAATTCCTCCTGTTGCTAGTCAGTCAACATTTGTCCCACTCTGGTAACTTGTCTCTGCCCAATATGCTTTGGACAAATATGTGCCAGTCTTCAGAGACATTGTTGAGTGCCAATTTCACTAGCTCTATAGGACCTAGGTTGAGGAACTGCCCCAATAGCTGACAACTGGTCCCGAACCTCTTGAATCCTCGTGAGAAAGGGGTTTATGCCTTACCCCTTCAGCATCCGGATGATCCTCAACTTCTCTAAGTACATCTTCCGCTACTCAGAATTTCTATGGTACAGTGTGGAGAGAGTCTCTCACATCTCTCTTGCAATACCTTTTCCAGCTATGTGTGAAACAATGTGATCCCGGGCTCCATCTAGGATCAACAACTTTGCCCGCACCATCTCCTTTTTGTACTCCTTCAGCTGATATGCATTTTGGGACACTGCTACCACTGCATCAATATATGTCTTCAGGCCATATTTATCTAAAAGGAAGGACATCCTTTCCTTCTAGATGACATAGTTGGTGTTGGAAATAATACTGAGAGGGGGGGTGAATCAGTATTATCAAATCAATAAAAACTTTTCATTTCCATACTTAGATACATATACGCTACTTCAATTAAGGGAACCTGCGTGTATACGCAACTGTGTCTAATGCAACTAGCGTATATCCAGAATACTTATGATTCAGTTAATCCATTAAATGTTGATCTTTAGTTAGTGCATCAGAACTTCATTAACCATATGAACATAAGCGGTGCGTAAAACAGAACAGATCATCACACACAAGAAGCACACATGAACACCATGATATAAGGTGGAAACCCAATGTGGGTGAAAACTACCTGCTGCAAGTCGTCTCTATCTTCTTTTAATAAGAAACTTCTTTTACAATGATTTTGTACTGGTGCAGTCTTATACCATTACGCAGGCTTATACCTGCAGAGGGCTACAACCCTCTCTCTTTTTCAGACTCTCTTGGATGGGAGCTACTACCCCCTTAGCTCTTGTACTAGCCGATCCACTTATTAGTACGTAAGTGTTGGCCTACTGAAATTGTCCAACCTTTACTTGTTCTCCAGCTGCTACTGGAAAGGAGCTACCACCCCCTTAGCTCTTGTACTAGCTGATGTACTAGTACGTAGGTGTTGACCTACAGAAGGCAACAACCTTCTCTTTCTTCCTCCAGGTACCACGTTTCATCAATTTTCAGACTGGATACTCCTGAAGCACAACACTATAATCTGAAGGCCATGTTTCATCCAATTTTCATACTGGACCCATCAATATCGTTGAAGCACAAAACAATCAATACTAGCATCATCAATTTTTGAATCACTGAAACACTGAAACCCTGTCAACAACACAGTCACCAGAACACAGAGCAGACTACAGAACTCTGCAATAACAATCAAA